>OZ024922.1:653711-768711 GCA_964017225.1 Netelia inedita | reverse complement strand
CATAGACGCGCATATATATATATATATATATATATATATATATATATATATAGGTATATGTTCATATATGTATATGCATTATCCATATAAACGTGCTTATAGAGACGGACGAGAGGACATTATTATTTCGTCGGTTCCGACTCCGAGCCGAGCGGCGTTCAAAGAGTAAGATATATAGATAGAAAAAGAGATAGCGAGAGGCAAGAGGAGAGATAGGGGATGAAAGAGAGAGAGAGAGATGGAGAGAAAATTGAGAAACGAGAAACGTTCAAGGAAAACCTGAGAAGGCGAGCAGCGCAGTTCTCGACATACCGGATAAACTCCCGAAGATTAATTCGCATTCGTCGCGCGCGAAACTTTGGCTATAAAAGCAAACAAGAGATAGAAGGACAATGATAGAGACGGGGTGAGAGAGATAGAAATATTGTAAAAGAGAGTGAGAAGGAGATAAAGATAGAAATAGGGAGAAAGAGTCGTCGTCGTCGTCGTCGTCGTCGTCCGAGCTTTCAATTATTATTCCGGGCGCGGCTGGGCTCTCGTTTCTAGCGGAGAATTGGATGGAGACGAGAGTGCGGATAGAATTAAAAAAAGAAGGGGAAACAAACGAGCGAGAAAGATAGATAGAAGAAGAGAGAGAGAGAGAGAAATCCATTTTTTCATTTCTCTGGTACGGACAATGTGCGGGGTAGGATTTCTTCTTTTTTTTTTCCTCGATTTACTTTGTCCAATGCACGGCCAGTTTTGCCGTCGGACGTCGACGCGCCTCACCCCTCTCCCTCTCTATATACATTTTTTCTCGAGATTTGCCTCGAAACGCGTCGCTGAAAATAATGTCCACGCGCCCTGTGAAATTTAGTGCGAGGACAAAGAAAGAAAGGAAGAAGAAGAGGAAAACAAAATTCAAAACAAAAGTATTCTTTACGCTCTTTTTCACACAAATCTCACTGGTTTCACCTTCGCGCGTTAAATCGAACAAAAAAAAATGAACCTTCTAATTTTATTTTTTTATTTTGTTCTTCTTCCGTTTATGATTTATTTTCTTGCTTTTATTTCTCGTCGTGTCTTTGACGACGCGGCGTGATTGCGGACGGATATACATACATACGTGTAGGGGTATGTCGAGGGAAAAATCTGATAATAATTTATATAGGCGTATGGCCAATGGGGGCAGCGTAGATAAAATGTTGTTTGTTTGTGTTTGTGTGTTTACGTAGCTCGTACCGTTCCGCCGGGGTTCTCGTCGTCGAGCAATAGAACGAAGCTTCACGTGCCACCGCTTTATACACAACCCCTACCCGTCGTTGAAGACATTATCGGTCCGTCTACCATTGCTTTCTCTCTCTCTCTCTCTCTCTGTCTCTCGTTCTCTTTCTCTCTTTTTCCCCTCTCGGTTTCTCTCTCTCTCTCACACACCCCTCTCTTTGTCCCTCTACATTCTCACCCTGAGACACAACTATGAGCCAGACGGTAAAATCAGGTTTACCGACGTTATTTTTATTTTCAATGTTTTATGTTATTTTTTCTTTTTTTTTCATTTATTTTTGTCCGGGTGTTACATTCATCTTTCTCTATTTTTATCGAAGGTACCGGTTTCGACAGGGTGAGGCGATATCGATTTAAATGTGAGCGTCGAATCAAGGTCGTTCGACCGTCGCTGTTTTAATTATGACATTTACTTTGTCGAATTTTTTTCTTTTTTTCTTTTTTTTTTCGTACCGGTATTTAGATAACGACGTTCGACGAATCGACTCGAAGAAAAGTTGCCCTCGTTAAATTCCCGTACGTACAATTTCTTTCGTTCGGTGTTTACGGTCGAGAAATTATTAGGGGGAGGGGGTAGAAGAAAAAAAACGTTCGAACTGGATTTCATCGTCGTTAGGTAGCTCGAGCCGATTGTTCGATCGTTACGTTCGACGTATCGAGAAAATTTATACCTATAGTTGACTTTTTATACGTGATAAGAGCGAAGAAAAAGAAGAAACATAATGATAATAATTAAGTCGAATGGGTTATACTTTCACCGGAAATACGTGAAAGTTGGGCTAGCTATGCTCTCTCTATCTCGATCGGGCACACGCATACACCCTGTCGTCGTAGATGACGCCTCGGTCGTCGTATAAACCGTCCAAGTTACGCATACCCGGCGTAGATTTTTATAGGCCGATGATAGGATACACTTAACTCGGCGTATCTCCCTCTCGCCACTTCTCTCCGTTATCTATAATTTTATTTTACACACAATCGCGCACGTAACGACCCGTTTTAATCAAAGTAGTGCAGTATAATAATAATAATAATAATAATAATATTAAAAAATAATGATAATAATAACAATTACGACTAGGATGAATGATAATAAACAATAAATAGATATCTGCATATTTCGATGATTATACTTTAATTCGAACGTGTATACATATGTTAGTATCATTCCGATATTACTACGGATGGGGAGGTATAATTATTACGAAAGGTTTTCATTAGCTTATCGCATGTCATTTGTTTTATGGAGGTCGAACGATATTATAGAGACCCACGATGTCTTATATTCGCTTTCGAGCTCGAATACAACGAATTAAATAGAGGAAATTGATATCGCGTGATATTAAAAATATCCGGATGTTAAATAAATTTCTCATATTAGGAAATAATTAAAAAAATATATATTTATTTATATGAGTGAGAATATAATTTTTGTTTTTAATCGCAAACGCAACCGAAAGATTAATTTCCGTTTAAGTAAAACGCGTAATGATCCTCTTGTTGTTGAAGCGAGGGCCAAAATAAAAATAAAATTTCAATGGCACCTTTTAGCCGCGATGGAAAATACGAGAATCTCGTTATCGCACACGTACACGCTGAATAAATAAACGTAGATTTCCGCGAGTGTTTATACAACGCGTTACGTAAAACCTGAAAATTGTTTCGTTGAATTGAGCTCCACGTCGTTAAATAACGTTTAATTGCCCGCGGACTAATGAGGCCCGAAACACACAGAGTGTATGTGCGCGCGCATACGCCCGCGAGAAATTAAACAATCGTCCTTGGCATACGGATGACCGCGAGAGATTGGTCTAGCAATTTTTATAATTGCCACTAGTTGCGCAAGTCAATTAGCCGTGTGGGTATGTGAGAAATGTGAGGGAAAAAAAACAATCGCGGGTTCTCCTCCGCGCTAGACGAGGATCGCGCTAAGCGTGGGATCGGCGAATACGTGCTGGAATTTAAACGTTCGGCGATTAAATTTCGGCGGCGTGAAATCACAATCTAGCAAATTGATAAGAACGCTGATTTCTTTCTTCTTGGGGGCGCTATTAAGGACATTATTGCGGCAAGAATAATTGAGATATTTTTATTTCATTAAAAAAAATTTTATTCTTAATTCAAACGAAAAAAAAGATTTTTTGATAAATTTGTAATTTTTTGAAATTTCATAATAATTCAATTATCGAGGAAACTAGGTGAAACTATTTTTCTTTTTTGTGGCTTTGATTTTCAATAATTTTGGAATTTTTCAAGCGAATATATTTTCAACATATTACCGAGCAAAAAGATAATAAATTTTGTTGAAATATTTGCGTGAAAACGTCAATAGTTGAATTAGTAAAAGTTTGTTTTCCTTTTTAATCCACTAATTTTTATAAAATGATGTCGAAAATATCATCTCGTTAGTCGTTGATTCTTTGTTATTGGAAATTGTTCTCTAACGGCGTTGCAAATGATCGGAATTTTCCGATCCTTAATCCATTCTTTCTTCGGAAAGCGTTTTTTTTCGTATCAATGTACAGAATTGATTAATTTTGGTATCGACATTTTTTGCACACGGGTCGAAAAGAATATCTCCGCGTTTTTTTTCTTCAAATTGCCACGAATAAATTACGTCTACCGGAACTAATGAAAATGAATAAAAAAAAAGAAAAAAAATTCCAACCGATCGATACATCGTGGACTTTGGAATATTTATTTTTGCTATTTGAAAAATTTGCGTTATATTTGTCCGTATAAAATTCTGCGGAAAACAGCTTTCTACGCGGATGCTAATGTCATTCGTGCAAAGTTTCGTAATTCCTTTAACGCCCGGTGGCTAATGAGGGATAAGCGAAGAAACCCAATACGGGAGTAAAATGTTTTATTTTTTTTTTATTTCTATTTTTCACGGTCGACGGCGCGAGAACATCGCAGTTGGCGAATTTGCATAATTTTCACGCGTATAACGTAGCGATGAAAATGGCACTGATCGACCGCGTGACAAATATCCGAATCGCAAAACCCCAAAGCCGAGCTTTTTTTCAAATAGAAAATACAAAAATGTAAAAAAAAGCCATTAATCAAAAGCTTCTCCAACAATTTTTCCAAATTGAGCTTCGTTCAAACCGAAAATACCAATTTTTCAAAATACAGAAATGAAAAATGCCATTAATCAAAAAATTCTCTAACAATTTCGTCAAAATTGTTTCATTCGTCAAATTTTCGCGATATGTAATTGTTGAAATATGTAACGAAAATCCGTATTTATGAAACAAGTTATCGATATTTACCCCGCGACAGCTCGTCAATAACTTTTTATTTTTGGCTTCGTTTCAAAGTACATTGATGTAATTGAATTAATTAAAAACTTAATTAAAATGAAATGAAAAAATTAAAAAGTCGAATGTTTCTTCTGATAGGGCTGGCTGGGCTTCGTTTTTATGGTCTCCTATTCGTGCTCTTTATCGATCGTAAGCGTGGCACATATTTACGTACGTCGACGTGGAGATTGAACTCTTTTTTTTTCTTCCTTCTAATGGTACGTACGATACCATTGGTGCGTCGAAATATCAATGTGGTACGTCGAGCGAGTGGCCGAGATAAAAAAGAAAAGAGGGAGAGAGAGAGAGAGAGAGAGAGTCATATAGAGTCCAATGAAAAATCGGGAATTTTTCAACAGGTACTCGAGGGGGTAGCTTCGCCTCGAGCACGAACATTGTGCATAGAAAATCCAACCGACAAGGGCATATTCATTCCATTCATGCGTACATATCGGTATCTCTTTCCGCACACGTTACATCCATTCGTATACCAAATTTATACAAAGAAGTGGCCGAGAATGTGAACGGAAATAGATTTTTTATTTTTATTTCCACATAAAATAAGATATAATAATTTGAAAAGGATTTTTAAAAAAATGTATGTATCTTCTTCATTGTTCGTAAGTTGCAAAACAGAAAAATAAAAAAGAATATTCTTTTCATACCGTTGAAATATTCGAATCTCGATGACGCTCAAAAAATGCTTGGAAATAAAATTGCTGAAAATTCTTTTCCACAAATTTGCAAACAAAAAATCGCGTTTATCATTTTTCGTACGTTGCAAAAAAATCTTTTCACGTCGTTCGAGTATTTCAAGCTCGACAACGTTGAAAATTTGCTTGGGTGAACAAAGTTAAAAAGAACAAAATTTTCGTAAAAATAAAAATAAAAATTACCGACGTTGTCTCGATATTCTCCCGATGATTATCAATTATTCCATCGGACGTTTCTTGATTATGAAATAAACGACAAAAGGCAATTTCTTAAATCGAAATTGGCCAAATGGAAATTAGAACAAAATTGAATTTTCGTCTATATTCGAAAAAAAAGATAAAAAACAAAAAAATTCTTTCGTTCTCGCAAAAATTTATGAGACCATCAAACAGATCGAGTGGTTCTCGTACGAAACATCGACATCCACCGGGGAAATAATCGCTGATGGAGTTTTTCCCGATTCTACGTCGGTTCCTCGTCGTTCGCGTATTTCTGTTTGCAATTTTCCCTTTTTTTTGTATGTTTTTTCATTTTTTTCCCAACCGATTTTTTTTTCGTCACTCGTTCCCAAACCCGTTTGTTCATCTCGTTCGCGCCCCGACGCCGACATCCACAAATCATCGTTACGCGTGTACACGCGGGAGTTTCGACAGCTTCGCACTCTCGAGAGTCAGAGGCCAGGTCGAATTCTGGTGTTCCCGGGGATAGGCCATACTTTTCATCCCGTGACGCTCGCGCGACTCTCGCCAAATCGATAAACGATTTATTCCCGCGAAGTATGAAAAAAAAACAAAAAAAACACGATTTTTCCAAAAATTAATCGAATTTTTTTTTTTTTTTTCAAATTTAGAAATTTTTTTTTTTTAATTACTTGCACAACAATTTTTATCGTTCATTTCGTTGTTGATAATTACCCATGTTATAAAAACATCTCGATAAAAGAATAAAATAATTTTTACAGTTCGTGATTTCGACAAAATTAAAATATTTTTTCAAAATGTTTTTAATATATGAATCCCAACGAAAACAAAAATTCAAAATAAAGCGTTTCAGTCTTCGCGACGTCCATTCGTTTTTTTTCACGTAAAATTGCAATAATCTCGAGGAAAACCGCTATTTTCCCCCCCAAAAAAAGAAAACGCCGTACTTCGTCGAACGTCGCTAATATACCGACGCGCAGTCCGGTGGACCGGCACCACAATTCATCCGATTGGGTCAGCCAAAATTCGTCGCCCGACGACGACTCGACGTTGACATATCCAACGGTTGACGTCGTCCATTTCATTTTGTTCTCGCTACTCGTCCGCAGTTTAGTCGATCTCGCACACTCACACATAGCCCCCCCCCCCACACACGCACAATGTGTGAAGTACGTCTCTACCGAGGGACACGTGTTCGCGTCACTCACTTCCCTCCTCTCTTTCTACACACACATACATATGTATACAGAAAGACAATGAGAGAGAGAGAGAGAGAGAGAGAGAGAGAGGAACGCATTCAATTCAATTCACGATGTCAGAGATCGTCGAGGCGTTATTTACGAGCGCGTGCTCGGGGGATGAAATAAAAATTAGAGAACCCAAGTCGGGGTCAGCACCAAAGAACGAGGGAAGAATCTCTCTCTTTCTCTCTCTCTCTCCCCCTCCCCCCATCCTCCCTACACGATCTCATCGCGTCTCACAACCCCAGCCGGTATAAAAACTTTCGAAGCCTCTAGTTTCTTCGTGAAAAAGAAGTTATACGTACGGTCGAATCGCTGTTGAGTAATTAGGGCTATACGAAGCGTGAGTGTCGAGTTTCCAGCGTTATATTGCCTCTTGTATCTCTCTCTCTCACTCACTCTCTCTCTCTCTCTCTCTCTCTCTCTCTCTCTCTCTCTCTCTCCCTCATTCTTGTTACTTCTACACTTTCTCCCTTTTTTTTCTCATCTTGTGCACTTTTCGTTTCTGTACGAGCTGCACACGACCGCACTGTCAGACCTTTTCTCCAGCTATTTGCTCTTCGTCTACATCCTCTCGGGAACGCGAGAGAGAGACAGTGACTGAGAGGAGTTGAGTTGTGGTGGAGATGATGAGGTGCGGGGGGTGGGGGGGCTGAAAGAGACAGACCGGAGGAAGAGAGAGGGAGAAGGAGGAGGAAGAGTAACTCTTTGTTCATCGACTTTACAATGAAACCGCGCTAGTTTACAGAACCCGAAATACACGTATACGAAAAGCTCGTTTATGTATATATATATATATTTCTCCATTCGTTTATCTTCTTTTTCTACGAGGTGGGTATGAGATTGACGAAAATGCTTTTCAGACCGGTTGTTAACACATTTTGAGATAACTCCTCTCGGGGTCGCGAAGCTTTTTCTTCTCGGTATGTCAAAACGACAGATAAAAATCGGGGATTTTTCTTTTTCGACGGCGGAATATTTTACATTACTCACAGTTTTGAAATTATTTTGATCGAGGATAAAAAAACCAATTGAAGCTTTTTTTGCTTCTTTTTAGAAAATTTTTGATTAAAATTTAATTACGCTAATTTACCCCACGTTTTCATGAATTTCACCGTAACATCGGCGGTGGTTGATATTTTTTTTTATACTCCAGGCCAATCGTTTTTGTCCGGGATAATTTTTGCTTTCGTTTTTTCTGTTTAACATTAAATAATCGTTCGTTCCTCGACGCAAAGTAAAAAAAAAAACAAAAACGAAATAATTCTCGTGTTTGCGTTCAATAATTGAGATTTGACGAGAACGAAAATTTTTTTAAACGAATTCTCGTGAATTCGAGAGATTGACAGAGAGAGCGAGAGAGAGAGAGAGAGAGAGAGAGCGAGAGAGAGAGAGGATTTCCACAAATAAATACAATCGGAAATTCCTAACATTATTAGTTCGAAAGCATTTTAACATTTTTCATACAATTTTATTTTCATTCATTTTTCTTGTTGTTGTTGTTGTTGTTGTTGTTGTTGTTGTTTCGTTTTACGATATGAAAACGTAATTTGCTACTCGCTGGTCTCTGGCGAGTCTGGAAAACTGAAATTATGACGCGCGTCGGTTTTATCCCCAACCCCCCTCCCCCTTTCCGTCTCTTTAATTTCTCCACACGATACTCGTGATACAAAGGACACCCACGGTGACTGGACGGGCTCGATGATAAAAATTCCGCTGCACGTTTCGTCCGCATCGTTGATTTATAATTATAATTCCCTCGTGTCTCCGTGTATATACGTGTGTCTGTATTTCTATGTGTGTGTGTGTGTGTGTGTGTGTATGTCCTCCGCGCAAAATTTCACGTTTTATTCATACACTCCCCCACCCTCCTCTATATATTTACCATTATCCACCGTGTACACTTTGAAAATTAAAAAGCGATGCACAATATCGAGCAAATTTTAATTAATATTCATTATTTCGCGTTGTATATTCATTCTTCTTCTTGTTTTGCTTTTCGTTTTATTTATTTTTGTTTGAAAATGAAAACAACGAAACAATTTTCTTTAAACCGCGAACCATGGAATTTGAATTCTTTCGTCTTATATACCTACTATGTACACGTATATATATGTATATATGTACGAAGTTATCTAATTAATAAAGTCGCCTTAGTCTCTGAGTAATTAATTGCGGCGATATCGCAACGTTGCTCTCTCTCGTTCTTGAAGGAGTATAAGCTCGCTTCGTCCGCGGAAACAACGGAGGCAAGAGAGAGAGAGAGAGAGAGAGAGCTTGCCGGGCGGGTCCGTTTTCATAATCGTTTCAACTACCGTCGCGTCGTACATACATACAGTGTATACGTTATACGTATACGCGCATCGCATACGTTCAAGAATTTGCATACAAAATTCGGGGCGCTCGTGGTATATGTATATGTATATACCACTCCTCCTCCTCCTCCTCCTCCTCCTCCTCCTCCTCCTCCTCCTCCTCCTCCTCCTCCTCCTCCTCCTCCTCCTCCTCCTCCTCCTTGTCGTTGTTTCGGAAAATTACCCGGAGGACAAATTCACCGGAGAAACAACAAATGTTCGCGGGACGCAATATTACGCGAAAGCTTGTCGGACGTCGACTATCACGAACCAAGAATACCTACGTTTATAACTAGATATCTAGATCTCACTCTCTCTCTCTCTCTCTCTCTCTCTCTCTCTCTCTCACTCTTTCTCCTATTCTTGAGGCGAGATTAGGAAATTTTTTTATTTCACTGTATGAATATTTTTTGAAATAAAATTTAGTTCGAAAAATATATTATTCATCGTCGAGTAACACGCGTGATCTTGTATTTGTTTTATCGCGACTCAATTCGTCGATGAATAAATAACGAATTAGTTGCCACGTGGAGTCGAAAATTTTCCGATAATATTATCGTAACGGATAAGAAATATTGATGAATCGTGTATCACGTCAATTTTTGTATTTACGTTCAATATTAATTCAACGAACTATTTTCGTATTAATTAAACACCCGCGATCTTATGTTACATTTATCGACGTAACAAGAATATAATTTATTCACGAATCGATCAAATTTGAAATTATTACAATATCGATAAGGAAATCGAAAGAAAAAAATGATAAATATACAAGAATTTTTTTTCTCTCGTTCTCGAATTAGAAAAATTATATCAAACACAATGAGCCACGGGTTTCATCGTCGTCGTAACGCGAGTATAACGCGAGTCGAACTCTATATCTCTGTCGAGCGTGTATCGTTATGCGTTTCCATTAAACGTACGGTGGGGAACACACGCGCAATCGAGCACGGGCGAGGCAGCTATCTCGTATCGCGGACAAATAATGTAATTCTCTAATACCGCGTTGTCGAGTAAGGGGCAGGGGGCATGATGAGGTGGCGGCGGGGGGGGGGGGGGGGGGGGGATAGACCTTGGTCGGCAATAAGAAATTTAGTATACGTATACGCGGTACGGGAGAGTTCGGTGGCGAAGGGCCGGTGGGGTTTGCGAGGGTGGGAAGAGGGTGGGGGTTGCTACGGAAGGGTAATGCTTCGGGGCCCTTAGCCCCTTTGCGGTGAGCTCGTTAAACGTCCTGTCCGCGTGGCCTAGAGTACTTAACTTTAAATTGTGTCGGGGCCAAGCTCTCTCTCTCTCTCTCTCTCTCTCTCTCTCTCTCTCTCTCTCTCTCTCTCTTGTCATATCATTGCTGTCTCAGAGACCTGGTTACATGCCCATATCCTCGACGAGCTAGTGCGCATTGATGACTATTTCCTGATACGCAATGATCGCGAGGGAAAGGAAGGGGGTGGGGTGGCGTGTTTTATCCATAACTCTCTCACAGCTAAAATCTTAGAAGCTTCTCCAAATACGTTCTCCAATGCGCCTGAGTTCATTATTCTGCGTATTGAGCCGCCTCAGGGGGAGGCAATTTTATTCACGGTCATGTATAGAAGGCCTAAAGCTCAGCTTTTTCATTCATTCGAGTCTATTTTCGCTCGCTTCTCTCACTCGTACAATAATATCATTATAGTGGGCGACCTTAACTGCAACCTACTATCACAAGATTTCGCTTCGAATTTCCTCAAGAACTTTATTTTCTCGAACTCGCTATTTCTTGTGCCCTCTAATCCTACACATCATACCGCTCATAGCGATTCATGGTTGGATGTAGTCATACTCGATGAGGATGAGAAGCTATTGTCGTATAAAAAGTCATCTGCTCCTTTCATCGCAGGTCATGACATTGTCTCCTTCCGGTATGCTCTTCGTTCGTCTATTGATTCCGCACGCTTGATCACCAAACGTAACCTATCCACCTTTTGCGATAGCGATTTTCTCGCCACTGTGAGGTCCGGGCTCTCGTCGCTGTCCGGCGACTTATCGGCAATCTCTACCTCATCGCAGTTGGACGGACACATCGCCACTCTCACTCATGCCCTTATCTCTGCGCTTGACGAGCATGCCCCGGTAGTCAGGTTCAGGGCTAAGAAACCCCCGACGCCGTGGCTTACCGAGGCTCTCAAAAGCAGGATCAGGGAGAGAAATAACCTCTATAAGAGCGTGAGAAGGACGAACAGAGCGTTAGGCTTCGTTATGTACAGAGTAGTTCGTGATGCAGTTACAGTCGCTATCAGACAAGCCAAGAATAATTTCTTACTGGAAAAACTGAATACAATAAGAGACCCCAAACTCATGTGGGCAGAACTCAGGCACTTGGGCCTTGTCAAAACGTCTCTCTCATCTCCGCTTCATTTTTTCACGCCGGTGGAACTGAACACCTATTACTCCACAATCTCGGCCGCCTCTTCTCCGATCACTGAGGCTCAGTGTCGTGCTTTGATGTCTGACCCGCCATGCGCCGTTAACAATTTTTCTTTTTCACAAGTCACACCGGAGGGCATTTTGCGTCATATCGGCAGGTCTATGTCTACGTCGCTACATGCTGGCCCAAATGGCATCTCGAAATTTCTAATTGCCAAGTCGCTTCCCATCATTATTACTCACTTGGTGTGCATCTTCAATCTCTCCATCCGGCTCTCTTACTTTCCGACAGGGTGGAAGATGTCAATCATACGCCCTCTCCTTAAGAGAAAAGCGCCAAGAGGCCCTTCTGATACCCGGCCAATTGCTATTTTACCGGAATTCTCGAAATTATTAGAGAGATTAATCTTCGATCAAATTTCGCGCTTCCTCGATACTAACGGCATACTAAATCCAAGGCAGTCGGCTTACAGACGTGGGCACAGTACGCACACTGCTCTACTGAGAGTCACGGACGATATTCGGCGTGGGATAGACGATAGGCAACTCACCGTCCTGGTCCTATTCGATTTCAGTAAAGCCTTTGACACAGTTCCTCACCTACATCTACTGAGGAAACTGAGAGCCCTTGGTTTTTCTGATTCAGCGCTCGAATGGCTCTATACGTATCTGTCCGGCCGATCGCAAGTCGTCGGTGACGGAAAGGGGGGCGGCTCGGATCGTATCTTCGTTTCGTCCGGTGTTCCTCAAGGGTCTGTCTTAGGGCCGCTACTCTTTTCCCTCTACATAAATGATATCTGCTCCGACCTGCGTTATTGCGACCACATGATTTTTGCTGACGATACGCAGATCTACCTCCGCTGCCTTCCGTCCGAGCTAAATGAGGCGATCGTCAAATTATCACATGATGTTAACATCATCGCTCAGTTCGCATCATCAAATGGTTTAGCCCTAAACATTGAGAAATCCAAGGCGCTTATCATAGGGAGCAGGGCTTACATTAGGGACATTAATCTGTCGGACGTTTCGCCCATCACCTTAGGTGCAGCCACCCTGCCGTATGTAACGGAAGCGCGGAATCTAGGAATCATCCTTGCTAATGACCTATCCTGGGACAGACATGTTTCTGCCATCTCCCAGAGGGTGCACGGGACATTGCATAGGCTAAAATACCACAAGAGGTCACTTTCTACAGAGGTCAGGATCACGCTCGTTCGGTCTCTCATCCTGCCTATATTCGACTATTGCTGCCTAGTCTATCATGACCTCACTGAATCCCAGAATACCAAGTTAGAAAGGCTACTCAATTGTTGCATCCGTTATATATTTGATCTTCGGCTGGACGTGAGCATCACGCCGTTCCGACGAAGACTGAAGTGGCTCTCTGTGAAGAGTCGTCGCTTGCACTGTCTGGGCACCATGTGCTATCGAGTACTTCGACTAACCGTCCCGGGTTACCTAAATGAACTTCTGCCCAGACTAAGCGCTGATGTGCGTAGGTCCGACAGGCTGGGTGATCAGAATGTCTTCCACATCACAACCCATCGTACGTCCACGTTCCATCGGTCATTTCAGATCGCTGCGGCGCAGCACTGGCACTCGCTTCCACTTCCTATTCGTGATTCGTCGTCCCTTGATATATTTAAAACTCGTCACTTCGACTTCCTGTTTCAAAGGGAGCTTCATGTTGGGCCGTGAGTCATTGTGAAACTCGGCGATTTTCTTTTGCTTTTTCTTTTGCTTTTTCTTTTCTACTATACTTTGCTACCATACTATACTATATTCTACATAATACAATACTATACTCTATACTATACCTTTAATTAGATGTAAGTGGTTATTAAATGTAAACTTATTTTTCTTGTAAATCTTATGTGTTGCCCCATAGCTTGCTAGGGCATAATAAAGTTATCAATCAATCTCTCTCTCTCTCTCTCTCTCTCTCTCTCTCTCTCTCACTCTCTCGTTGCCGGTAGTCGGTGACGCTGTTGCTAGTGCTGCCACGCCACGGACGGAGACGGAAGCTTCGTACACGCTCACTCCACCGATACCTCTTTGCTCTCTCGCGTACTCGCGTGTGGAAATCCCTCCCTCCCCCACCCCCCTCCCTCCCTCGGCAACGACCTCAGCAACGACGAGAGAGCCAAGCTCGATTTCGTTAATAACGCGCGCGGTTGTTCGCCCGTGCGAAACGTCGAAAACCTAGAAACGATGGAAAGAAAAAAAAAAGAAAAATCGGTCATTCGGTCATCCGGAACGAGACGAAAAATGAATTTTATTGACTTTCGCGTGGTTTTCCGCGGACGATGTCAAAGAAATATTTGCGATACGACGAAGCTCGAACGTACGAGTTTGATTTTCTGATCGATACGAGATCGATTTCAACGTTGATCGAAGGGGAGAGAACGTTCGATCTCTTCCGATCGATTTTTCGTGCAGATTTGAATAATTTTATTTTGTGCTCTTTTCTTTCGTTCGTCTCCTTTTTCTTTCTTTATTTTCATTCGCAACAGTGATAAAATTGCGTTTTAATGGAATAATCCTTCCGGAGCAATAAAAACATCGTTTCGCGTTCAAAGGCTTGTTGTTTTTTTTAAAATTAATTCAACCTCGAGTCTCCATCGCAAACATTTTTCCGACACTCGACTTTCGTCGATTGATTCGAACTTTGTGCGTTTTTTTAAATTTATTATTCGAAGATTTAATCGACGCCTCGTCGTAGGTTCGCGTTGAACTATTATTTAATGATCCTGTTCGTCACTCGATTTTGAAACAAAAAGAAAAAGGATATTTTTCACAAAGCTTGCATTTTGCTCGTGAAAATTTCTCCAATTTCGATCAAGTATCGAATTTTTCTACTCGTCCGGGATAGTTTATTCACAGTGGTGCGTTAGGCTCGTGTTCGCCCGAGTTTATGCATATTTATTCGTATAACAAGGGTGCTGGTCGATCGTTCGTAATTGTGCCGCGTCGTGTTGTCAAACATGCAAAATTATGTACAATTGCCGCACTTCCAATCGTCGAAAGACATTCTAGCAATATCGGTCGGTTTCACTCTACACGTAACGTGCACAAGTTTAATACTTATGTGTGTATTATTTAGTGTATAACTACGCGTATTTCCGATATACGTGTTATACGAGTTACGGGCGTACTTTCATCGTTATGAAACGAGGTCCTGTCGTTCACTTTGGGCTCAATAGAGCGTAAACACCGAAGTTAATTCCTTCGTCTCGCTCGTTCGCCGCACGAACGAGCCTCTCGTCAAAATCATAGAGCGAATTATAGAAATTTAAAACTCGCGCGAAAAGAGCATGTGTGCTGCCCTATGGCGGTCGTTTCGGACAACTTCTTGAAATATTCGTCGATTTGCACGAGAGCGATGGAAAAACTTTTCATTTCTTTTTATAATGAAATTTTAGCAAGTTTTATAAAATATCGACTCTCCGATCGAATCTCTGCATACTTAAGACAATTTTATTATTATAATTGATAAAAGTAAATAATTCTTTTTTTTATATTGATAATTTTTAATTCATCGATAGAATTTTTAAAAAATGTATAAAAGATGGAAAATTCGTAATTGAATTCTCGAGTGGAAGACGAGCCGACGTAAGTGATCTGTGACCTTTCTTGTTCTCGTGTTACGAGACACGCCTCGGTACGAAATACAGCATTGCAGTGAACCTTCGCGACGAGACTTGGATGCTGCGAAAGAGGTTGAGAGAAAGAGTGAGAAGGAGGAAAAAAGAGTGGGGAAACGTTGCAAATATCAGCAGACGAAATAAATATTATACTAGAAAAACCGGTAGATACGATACACATACATATATATATATATCGATATATATATATGTGTGTGTGTGTGTATTTACGTATAAGGCAGAAGAACAGTTTAACAAGGTGGAGGACGAGAGAAAAAGAGAATTTTTCTCCACGTGTTTTCGCGCAGAATATTACGAATTCACATGATCCAGGCTTCTACGATTTCGATCGGAAAAGCCAGCAGCTACATCCCTTCGCGTATCGAATATATCCTCCCTTTTTTTTGTGGCCTTTCTGGCCTTTCTCGCTTTATCTACTCCTGTCAGTGAGGATTTGCAATGTGAATTTTCTACGGAACTTGGACGACTTCCAATTGATCGGTAAACCGTGTGAGAAATATCCGTACGAAAAATCCTCCCTCTCTCTAACTGTGTCGTACTTTTCGTACCCCTCACTCCCCAGCCCTCCCTGTCGCAATGCACACGAAGCTTTCTCGGTTCGGAGGGCGAACGGGCCAACCAATTCCCGATGTCATCCACTTCGAATATAAAAATAAAGGAAATATCTATTCGTGGCTATTTTTTTTTATCTTTTTGCCGGAAGAATTAAATAACGGTGATAGAAAAATAAAAAAATAAAAAAATAAAAAATTTAAACTGTCGGAAATTTATCGCATTTATTTGGATTTGTACGGGTTTTTTAACGAATGTCCTTGGAGATCCATTCGTCGTCATTGAAATCTTCCTTTTTCTTTTTTTTTTTTTTGGATCGTTGATTCTCTTCGACGAAGTTAAGCCCTCGAGCCGAAAATATGGAATTGTCATTCGAACCCCATCCAACCCTCAGATCAATTTCCCAATCTCTGCGAGGATTATTTGCGATTACCCGCAATCCGCTCTGCCGTTCAGGACGATGACCTATCTGTCGCGACTTTTTTTTTCTCTCCAAACGCCGAAAATATTAATTTCAACCACGCGCTTGGCTAGCGATCTGGATAAAGTAGCTAGGGGGTGGCGTGGAAATTGAAGAAATGTTTTTTTTACCTTTGAGGTCATTGAAAAAACATTAGAGTATTTTTTTGCGCTGTTTTGTTGAGGTCATAGAAACATCATCAAAGTATATTTGGTCTTTGGTCAAAGTAATTTTCTGTGCTTGAGATAAGTAATTTAAAAATCATTAAAGTACCTGTTGTGTTTAAGATCATTAAAAAAATCACCAAAGTACGTGTTGTGTTTAAGATCATTAAAAAAATCATTAAAGTATCTTTCTACACTTGAGGCCATTGAAAAATCATTAATATATCTCTCAGTGCTTGAGGTCATTAAAAAATCATCAAAGTATTTTACTGTCCCTGAGGTCATTGAAAAATCATCAAAGTATCGTCTCTACCTTCTAGGCCACGAACAAAAATTATCGAATCGTCTTTTTCTACTCAAGTCCATCGAAGAATCATCAAGAAACATGTTTTTTCCCGCCCCGAGGTCCTTCCAAAATCCTCTTCTTTTTTCTTCCATCAATCTCGTGGTATTCTTAGATACTCGCAATTGCTCCGTTGCAACCGACACCGATGGTATCGGCCCGCGGCATTTCCTCGAGACGACTGATTGTTGTTTCATGTAGGATCGATACGAAGGAAATGTCTATCGCAGATACATCGTGGGTTGAGCCGTATATGATATCGTCTCTGAGCCTCCCCCCCCCCCCCTCCTCCCGCCCCTCCCACTCGCACCTCGTCGTATAACTCGGTCGTGGCATGAATGTTTCACAATTCCCCCATGGGGCTAGGTGGTGTATGCGTCTGGCTTACCTACGAGAGATAGACGGATCAAGAGAGAGAGAGAGAGAGTGAGACAGTGCCAGTGAGGGGGTTGGGTAGAGGGTTGGAGGTATGTATGTACTGCTTCTTCAAGCTTCGTGGTAGAGTTATTCGGTCGTTGATGCACGTAAAGTTATGATGCACATGAGGGGTTAACTCGGTGCACCTTGCGCTTGTCGTTCTCTTACTCTCGCGCCCCCCCCCCCCCTTCCGTTTCTCCGCGCTACGAGCGTGACGTATGTTTGTCTACGTAGAGACGTTACCTACCGAATCGCTGGTGCGGATGTTCGGATGGCTCCGTTGCGGACCCCGACCTCGATTCCCTCACCAAACAATCCGACTCCGATTGCCAGGAGTGCAGATGTACCAGAGTGGTTCCTGTCGTATGCATGGGTCGTTCCATGACGATTCGAACAAAATTTTTCCGATCCTTCTTCCGAATCGTTCGATTATTTTTTACGCGCAACCACTCGTCGAGATCTTCGTACACGATTTTTTTCCGATTTTTTCGCTAGTTGGTACTCGAGTAATAATTTTGTAAAAAAAAAAAGGTATATTCGATGGAATACGAAACATGAATAATGAGATAAATCGACAGAATTTTATAGAAATTTTCAGATGATTATTTGTAAATTGTCACGAGTCAATTTCCTTAACAGTTTAAATAAACATATCGTAAAAACAAAGAATTATATTTTTAATTACAAACTTTTCCACCCTTCAGAATTATTATTTTTGTAACATCCATTATTCCTCGAATACACCTCGTACAATATAAAGTCTTTCAACAATTCTGAAAAACTCACGTATCATGTCAAATTACAACAAAATTAACTCAGATTAAAATAAAAATTTGTTTACAATATATTTTCAAAAAAACGTATCTCCGATACGCAACGTGCAAAAAATATGAAAAAAATCCAGTGCTTATATATCGTGGGCTACGACGGTAGAAAAATTTGATGAAGCAGATACGAATCCCGATTGCGAAATTTGGGACCGATTAGTCATCGAAAGCCTCGTAAGCACAGATGGAACGTAGACGTTCCATGTCGCATATACCACGGTATTTGTACACGTATGTAACATATATATATATATATATATACACATACATATAACATGTACACGTTACTGTGTAAATATACTGCGGCGGAGAGGTAGGAAGTCAACCTAGCCAGTGTAACGGGATCCTCGTCAGTTCCCTGCGGGTGTGTCTTCTCCTTCCAACTCCGATCATTTATTTAACGCTGGCAACCAACCGTGGAATAGCGCGATATAGACGGCTCGAAATCTTGTCGCAGTATCCGCGAGAGAGTCTTGAGATGCGGCACGTGAAACTATGAGACACGCCACTCGAGCCGACGTTCTACCGGAGTACACGACGTGATTCTTCCTTCCTCTCATTCACCCTCCTCTTCTTCATCCCCCCCCTCCTACCCTCCTACGGCTGCCTGTCTCCGCCCCTACCTCGTTGCATATTCAAAATTCTCAGAATCCAAGTGAAACGAGTCGTAGTACCAAGTAGAACTCTGATTTACTCGCGACTAAATACAATTAGCAAAAAGTTGCCAAAATTAGAGTAAAAAAAAAATTTCACAATTTTCCGTAAGTAATTTGAAAATAAATTTTAAAACTTTGAATTCCGAATGAGCGGTAAGAACTTTGGGATCTCTTTTCAGTCTCTTACAAATTCAATGTAAAAATAATGACTTTTTTTTCAATTTTAATGTTAAAGAAATTTTCGAAAAAACATCTCGACTTGAAACTTTTTAAACAGCGTCTATAAAATATAGAAATCAAATTATATTAGACCGTGTCGTCTGAATTAAATTAAAAAATCGGTCGTTTCTTATCTTTTTTTGTTTGCTTTTTTATTCTGAATTTTTTTATTCAAATTTATAATCCGACGAATTACCCGGTTATACAAATATATCGATGGCACGGCAAACCGACCGAGGGCGATACTCGTACGTCGTCCTCGAAATCGAGACTGTTATAATCCATTGTGGTGTAACGCCATATGCGTGTTACATACTTCGTCATAGTTGCGGCCGCTACTAATGATGTAAAGTTGCCGTGTCACTACACATACACATTAACACACAAATATAAGTATGTCCCGAGAGAGATAGAAAGAGAGAATGATAACAGCGTAGCGAGTATACGCAGTTTCGTCACGTGACGTCGACGCAATATCGCAGATGTGTACGGACGGATACCTCGCGCTCTCTCTCTCTCTCTCTTTCTCTCTCATCGCTGACTGCGTTGTACGCGGGCCGTATCAATCGTGCAAATACACCGCACCGATGAACGTTGGAACAAAATTATCTAACAAATTGTATTTACGTAGCGGCAGCTGAGGTATCTCTCGTACGGACGAGAAGGCCAGTGGTGCGCGCTTCGTGAATGGATAATATTCCAGTCGACGATGATACAGTCATCATTTCGTATTAACGAATCGACCATATTTAGTAAAATTCAAATCGTTACAGACCCGTCGTTGATCGGTCGTTATTTCTCTCTCGAACCGTGAAATTTGCCAAATCTACGTTTTTTTTGCCCCCATTCTTTATATTTTATTCCCTCAGAGCTATCGAATGTGCACTATCAAATTGTTTTTCGTACGATTCAATTCGCGAATTTCGCATTAACGATAATTTTAAAAAATGATTAAATATTCATCAAAAATGAAAAATTATAATTTTTTTAATTTTACAAACATCTCAAAATTGCCAACCAGGTGAATTGCCTGAGTATAATCAACCGTACGCTGTGCAAGAAAAACTCATTAAAATTGAATTAATTATCTCGATTAATTATCATCGAATTATTAAGAAAAAAAAAAAAAAAAAAACATCCGGTAACGTGAAGAATTGCTGAGAAAGCTGAACGTCCCGTTCGACCGGCTAGTCCATGCCCAACCTACCCTAAGATATAAATTTATGCAACATTACAATCACCCACAAACATACACACACACATATATTTATATATCCATATATAGTTACTATGCATTTATTCATTCGACTGTGGGGACATTCCGCGCGGCTTTTCATGCCCATTCGGCCCATTGTTATCCTTCCTCCTCGCTTACGAAAACACCCAGTGTAACGCAAGCGCGTCCACGAGAGATTGTACGACACACACACCCACACACACACACATCGGTACGAAGGTTATATCTCCGACATTGCGGTATTTCATTACGCACTGTGCAGAAATTTTCCCTCGACGTGTTGTGCACCAAACAACTATGACGAGAATATGCATTGAATAAATACATATATCTATCTATATATATATATATATATAGATATATTTACTCAAGGTGTCCTCTCGTACTGCATTAATATATATATATATGTATGTATTAACGCAGTAGCAGAGGACACCTCGAGCTGGGTATAACCGGCATGTGGTATAAATCCTAGAATGCTATGAAAATCGATCGTGTGCGCGAGAGCCTAGTTGAAATTACAAAATAGTGCAAGCTCGGCGCTCTTCGACGATTGTGAAGCTGGGTACGCGAGAGAAGGACGAGGGGTAGTGGGGGGGATGGTGGTGGTAGTAATTACCCAACAGACGATATTATCGTTCGATAATGATTTTTGCGGTAACGTAATTCGAACCAACCGGAACATATCGAATTTTACTCACGACGATTTTAATCGAGTCGAGTACCAATTGCATAATTTCTTTTCTCAATATATATATTCACGATTTTTCTTTTTCTCGTTTGGTTCTTTGACTTAATAGATATTGATTTTTTTTTACTTTTTTTTCATTTTTTCCTTTCGTAGAGAAAAGAACGTTAATCCGTGTTAACTTTCGATTCTCCACAGCGACACCAACGCCTCTTTTCGTCTCTCTCTCTCTCTCTTGCTTTTGGTTCGTCTCCTTTGGCACGGGCGAGATTGCAGCACGATCGAGTGCACGCGAGAGAGTGCCGGGTCGATTTAACGAAGCAGCGCTCTCCTCGCGGGTGCTACAAACGAACGAGAGAAAGCTCGCTATAAGCACCTCTTCATCGACAATCTCACCTCCCCCCCCCCCCCCCCCCCCCCCTCCCCACTTCCCCCAACTCCTCCTCCTCCTCCTCCCCCTCCTACCATCCCTCTCTTTCTCTCACCACTTGGTCGTCTATCCCTCTTACTTTCTCGCTAACCCTTTGCCGTGTACGCTTTCACGAGGGGTGTATACGTCCTAGGAATTTCGCTCCACCCTTCTCTCGGTCTCTCTCTCTCTCTCTCTCTCTCTCTCTCTCTCTCTTCGTATTCTCACCCTCGGGAATATCCGTCCATCCGGTTAATTGTCGGCTCTCCGGGTATCTGTTGTGGCGATTCAACTTTTTACGATCGACGTCGCACGCGTCCTCTTATCGTCTCGCAACATTTGCTCTTGTGCGACGATAAACTTTAATAATATTCATAATAATAATAATAAGAATGGTTATTATCGTTATTATTAATTATTCTTTCTTGTTATTATTGTTATCGTCATTAGTGTCGTCTTGTTAACGACCGTATGATTTTTTTTTCTCAAAATTATCTACGGAACGAAGATGTAAAAAGAAGAATGAAGAAAAAAAGAAAAGGTTTTCCGCTCTTATCTGCACGTGCTGCATATAACGAACGACTCTTATACTCGACGAATTTAACGGAAATCCCCGACAAGATGTAAATTTCATGGGAGAGAGTTCAAAGTTCCCCGTTCTTATCGGTCCTTTTTCTCTCTCTTTCTCTCTCTCTCTCTCTCTCTCTCTCTCTCTCTCTCTCTCTCTCTCTTTCGCTCTCGTCGATTATTCGTACGTGGGGAGATGAAAAACACGTTCTGTACGTATCGGGGAATTCTAGACGTTTGTTTCTTGCTAGATTTTCATTCGTGTATGTCTCTTTGAATATATGTGTGTGTGGGGGTGTGTTTGTGTCTGTTTATTTATAGAAAATCCATCGAGGAAATATAAATCGACGGGAAGTCCGATAGAACTGGCAAATGAAGATAAATTTGAACGATTTCCCTCGAGATCGTTACGAATTCATCAACTTCCGTATAAAATCAATTTTTATCAAACTTTATCGATCAATCTCGCGGATTTTCGTTCGATCGATATATAAATTTTGCGTATCACGTATAAAATTAATACGAAGAAATAGAAATTTATAAAATCGATCGATCTAATTTTATTCGTTTTTCGTCGATCGTTAGAAATTTCGTAAATTCGTGCATAAAACATTATTCTCAATTATGAATTAATCGCAAAATATTTACGTATTTATATTTTCGTTCGTTGGACATAAATCCACGAATTTCGCGTGAAAATGAATTCGATCGCGAATAAACTTTCGTGATTTAAACGAATTTTTATTGCAACGACGTAAATTTCGTAATATCATCGAGGAATTTTATTCGATCGACGTAAATTACGAAACTGCTAGGTAAATAATTAATTTTTATCGTTAAATTGGTCCGATCGTAAAAAAATGTTTGTTTAATGAAGTTTTCGTCGACAAACGTAAATCCACAAATTTCGTATAAAAATCAATCCCAACAATGCGCTTGACCATATTTATTAAACGTTAAAAGCACACATGTAGTAAAACGACCGTCGATGCCATCGAGTGCCTCATCGGGTTTTACCCCGAAACATAAAACGAGAACGACGTGTACGATCGCTCTCGGCAACACAAATGATTTCAATGGAAAATCAAATTTCGCATTAATCCGAGAACCGTGATGTTCATTCAACTTCCGCCGGCTTTATTATTTCTGTGTGTTCATTAAATTTAAAAAAAAAAACGAAAAAAAACACACAAACTACAACCCCCGTTTTGAGAGTCGTTCTTTTGAGAGATTTGCGGTGAAAAAGAAAAAAAGCAAGAGACATATATATATATATGCCTCTTCCTTTTTTATACATATGTATAGAGAGAGAGATAGAGAGAGAGAGAGAGGCGTAAAACGAGAGGTACACGAGGAAGCGCCAGTGAAGGGAAGTAACGAAAGACGCAAAACCATTGCGATTTTACCCCCTTGGGGACTATCCCCGACTCTCGTTAGCCGCCACCGCGAGAACTTGCAAAACGTGCACGCGCGCGGTTATCTCTGAAACAAAAACGCATCCTGCATTCCCGACTCTTTGAAGTTTTTGGTTTTTTATTTTGATTTTTACTTCTCTCTTTGTACACCTCTATTTCTTTTTGCCTTTCCCAATTTCAAATGCGAGAATGAAAAACGTAATGACACTGAATTTTTTTTCCTGGGCACGGATGAACGCGAGAATTATTTTAAAAATCGGCATAAAGTAACGCGAAAAATTTGTTACCGAGAGGGAGAGGATGCGAGTGAAAATAAATTTTGATCCGTCGAAATTGACGGAACGAAAATGTTAAATTCGTTTTTGGGAGATTGAATTTTCATTTTCTCTCCTTCTTCAATTTTTGTCTCGTCTCGGCTATTAGCCACGTGGCAAAAATTCATTTTTACACATATCCACAAATATCTGTAAAAATGGTAAAAAATCCATTTAAAAGAGTAAACACGAAGATCTTTGTATAAAAAGATTTTTATTACAAAATTTATCGTTAAAAACATATGAAAAGTTGCAATTTTATATACATTTCTCGTTATTTTTTTCTTTAGAAAAAAGTAAAAAAGAAAATTAACGTAGAAAAGAAAGAGACCGTGAAAACGTCATAAATGTTCTATCCCGAGGAAAATGAACGAGGCAATAAGCGAAATGGAGTACGCTTTATATATTCGACGATATCCTGAATCTTGTTTCACGGCGCTTCTACTCGAGGCAAACGTCGTTTATTGCGAAGCTTCGTCCATCGGATATTAATCAAGAGACTTGGTGCTCTCCCCCCCCCCCCCCCTCTCTATCTCTCTCTCTCTCGAGAAAACCCCATATATATGGTTAAGGAAAAGGCAGGCGCGTAGCGAAGGGCAAGGAAGGATAGAACAGCGAGCGGTATAATAACGAAGGCGGATAGCGAGGGCAAAGTCCTCTGAACGTAGAATAAAGCGCTCCCTTGCTCTTTATAGGTCAGTGACTCTAATTATTATTCCCGGTGCGAATTTATAAGCGTGAGAGGAGAGCGAGAGAGAAAGAGTGAGGCAGAGAGAATGGGGGTAGGGGTTGGAATAGGAAGTCGAGAAGGCAAGATGAGCCACTTTATGCTCTTCCACAGATCTTTGCGTTGAAATGAATTTTCCTTGTCGGTGGCGATCATCTAGTCGAAAACGAAAAAAAAAGAAAGTCGCAATGTCAGAGAATCGCCGATATTCTCGCGACTCGATTTGTGTACTTATCGTATATCGAAAATACTTATTTCTCTTCGACTTTCGGTCTTATGGACCGAAACGAAAAAAAGTGGGAGAGAGAGAGAGAGATAGGGGAAGTTGTTATACACCCCTTACGTGTACTATAGAACAACCACCAGTGCAATGACAAAAAAATAATAATATTCATATTTATAGATATTTATTTGCATGAAAATTGAAGAAATTCTTTTTGCCAACGAAAGTCGCGCCCTGTAGTCTGTTATATCTTCGATGCTTCTCGTTTATCGGGTAGATGCGGTACGGTGAAGGGCGAGTGGAGGGGAGGGGAGTCTCTGTGAAATGAGCTTTCGCTCTCTTTCGCTCGTTGTCTCGCTCCGAGTCGCTCGGTTAGCTTTTCAATGGCGCTGAGGCAGCAGCTGCGAGAGATTGCGAACGGAACGTATATATACACGACGGAACGTCAAAATGATCCCTCGGACAGTCAATTGCCGGTTCAATAGCCACGAAACGACTCGAGACGGATTTCGTTTAAAAAAAACAATTTTTTTATCATTATTTTTATTTTTACCTTTTTTTTAAATCTATCGTTCGTATTAATTTAATCGCGATCTAAAAACTCTCTCTCGAGACAGTGATCGAGAATTTTTGCAGCACCGAGGGAAAAAGGTTACGAATACGACATTACTATAAACTCGAAATTATCGAGGAACGTCGAACGTAAATAAGAAAAATGGTTTACCAAAAAAAAAAGACGAAATATTTGCAAAAAAATTGATATTTTTATACGACGAATTAACGCTATTTGTTTTCCGAATTATAACGTTTACTGTATTTTTCTCTATTTTTTAATTCTTGGTTTCGATAATTAACGAATGTCTTTTTTTTATTCTTCCTCGTACGATGTTTGTAACGATTGGACGTTGGAGCGAACGTTTTCGCGATTGTTTATCGTAAACAAGTCAAAGTGCATTTAAAAAATTTTTTTATTACAAATTTATATAAATTTCTGGAAAAGCTTCGTTCCTGCTGCTCGATTCGTGTATTAAAATTAATCGCGCTATAATGAGTACGCTGTAATACGCGCCGATGGACAACGATTAATTACTAATCTGTACGGCGTATCGCCCCGTTCGTGTTAGCAACGATATACATTCTCAGTCTGTATCTGTATTGTTCGTTCTCGTACGAAGAATTATATCGAGCTATCGGCACGGAGGTAAAATCAACCGTATACCCAAACGTTACTCTGCCCCTTTATCAGTTGGTAAATTAATTATTTAAATACCGTGCCATGATTATACGAGTTTTGACACGGATGATTGAGTATTCATTGGATTTACCTTGGATTATTATTAGATTTACAATTCGCCCCGTTGTTTAAAATTATGTCGTCGTATCTCGTCGTATTAACCGCGACATTTTCATCCCTCTGTCGCTCGTGTCGTTATTAATATTTTCTCTTCTAATTAATACGCCCCGGGGCATTCGAGATAATGACGCAAATTTCCAAAATTTAATTAATCATTTCAGCGTAAAAAAGAAAAAAAAGAAAAACATTTTAATTGATAATATTTTCGAGTAAATGTTCTACTTATCAAATCGATGGGTCGCAGAATTCTCAAGACTTATCGATCCTCACCAACGTTGTCTTCTCTAAAAAGAAAACTACCCCACCCCCCTCTCCCCCTCAAAAAACAGAATAAAGAAAATTTCGTCACGTTTCGTCGTAAAAATTGTGATTTTCTTTTTTTTCTAATTTTCCTGCTCGTTCGTTCAGACGACAGGATTCTCTACGATAAAAGCGCCGCGACAACACCGAGAGTCGAATCAAGTTTTTTTTTTTGTAATTGTTTTTTTTTCCTTCGTTGCCGCTCCAGATACAGCATTCACTTCTTTGCGAGAAAATGGCCCGGGGGTCGTTTGTTGGCGGGGGAAGGATAAGTGGAGCAAGAAAGTTTATAGCAAAGTATCCGGTAGGAGTCGCGCGGTATGCGAATAAGGGATAGAGGGAGGGACGACAAAAAGCGTTTGTAAAGGGCCCTAAAGAGTCGACGCTAGGGAGGGGTTGGCAAAAGGCGGGGGGGCGGGGGGATTCATTTCTCTCCTTTCTCGCTTTACCGTGACTTTTCTTCGACCACATACCTTTGTATGTTTTCTTCTTCCTTCTTCTGTTTTTTCGCTCCTTCTCTCTCTCTCACACCCTCTCTCTTTCTCTCTCTCTCTCTCTCTCTCTCTCTCTCTCTCTCTCTCTCGAGGACAACGACGACCACGAGCGACAAAGTGTTCTCGTTTTCGGAATTATTCCCGTATGTACAGATATGCGACGTTTACGCGTGGATTTTTCGCCGCCCCTCCCGCGTTTCATCCCCCTGGCCACATCACCAGGTCCCAATTACGAGAGAAATAAAGTGCAAAAAGCCAACCGTTTTCGTTCTTTTTTTTTGTTGCAACTCCCTGAGATTTATTTATTCTTATCATATTTTTGTTTTGGACTCTTATACGCTGCTGGAGAATTATACACAACGGGCGTTTGAATAACATCGTTAAGTAAGAAATCTTATACGTGAAGACATTTGTTCTTTGTATCGGCGAGTTGGGCAGGGAGGGAAGTAATGAGAAAAGCTTGGTCGGAAATTGAAGACCGAGAGGGAAAAAGGTGTTGAGACACGTTTATCATATATTTTATGTCTATATATGTATATGTGTTCCTATATTAGGAAAAATCCGTAGTTTCTCTGGAACGTGACTTTTGCAAGAAACGAGGCTCGCCTTCCTCGTCTGGCTCATCGTTGTATACCACGGACCTCGAGTAACACGCCCCACCACTAGCATAGCTTACAAATTTTTTTCCCGGCCATTTTGTACGTCCAGCCATTTCGCGTCATCTCCGACGCAGGCTTTATTCTCGTCTCTCGTCTCTTTTTCTCTCCGATCGTTACGGTTTCCTTTTTTTTTTTTATGAAAATAATAAGAGATAGAGAAAAATTCTTTCTTCTTCTTTTATGAGAATGCCTTAATTTCTCGTCGACGATAAATGAAGGATTGCTGCTTAATGAGTCGTTTGAGAATGGATGTTAAAATAAGAATGGGAGAAATGAGAGTATGTGTTCGAGGGAGAGAGAGAGAGAGAGGGAGGAAGGGAAAAAAGCGAGAACGCGAAATATAATGGCGATCGTTACGCTCGAGTCTCGGTTGGTCCATTAACGTCGTGGCAGTTAACGAACGAGCCCTCGTAATAATGGGCCGATATATCGCGGTCAAGTCGAATCGATCTAGTCGTAAAAGAGCTAGAGCCACGTGTGTTCCGCGCTGCGCCTGCTTCGATGGCTGCTGTTGCGAATTTTGGTGAAGAACGGTGTACAAACGTGGTCGGAAACGTCAGTAAAAAAAACAATATACGACCCAAAACTCAATGTTTTTAAGTGATTTATCGTTCCCAATGATGGAAGGAGATTGATCGACCCCAAATTATCGACTATTTCATTTATAAAATGAAATAAAAACAATATTAATTAATTTACCAAAATTGCTTCAATTTTCTCAAGTTCTTTCGTTTTTACTTCATAATTTTTAATCTTCCTTTATCGTCGCAATTCTGAAACGAGAGTCTCATCGTTGCATCGGTCGAAATATCGCTTGAAAAAAAAATGAACAGTTTCACTTATAGAACGATGAAAATTTTTTCAATTCGAAAAAAAAAAATACTAATATTAATAAAGTTAAAACGCCAATTTTTAACAATCATCCTCATCATCGGATAACTTTCGAGATACAATTTTCACTATCTCTCCTCTCTCCCTTTTTCTTTTTATTTTTGCATACAAAGAGCTAAAACGCGTAAAAAATTAAATTTTTTTTATTCTCGTTTTTTCGTTTTACGAGTCGATATAAGCCGGTAGCGTGTCGCACATGTATATATTGGCCCTGTAACAGTCGTTAAAGGGCTCATTCTCCTGTATCAGCAATGTCGCATTGATTGCGAGTCATGTACAAAGCTGGTAGCACCGTTCGTTGCATTGTTGTGTTGCTTTTGTCGTGCTACGTGACGAGCGTGATTGCCTGCAGCCTCTCTCACTCGCTCGCTCATTCTCTCACTCACTCTCGCACGTTTAATCCCTTGTCGTTTACAACGCAGCGAGGATTGCGCAACGTGCAAAATTGCACAAAAGAGCAAAAGTCAATCTTTGCGTCACACTGAATTAATATTGCCGGGAGACGATAAAGAGACTCGAATCGATTCGCTAAAGCAGCAATAATACACACACACATATATATCTATCTATTTACCCAGAGGCAGAAATGCATTCGAAACATTTTCGTCGATCTCACGTCCTCGTTGTTTTTGCTCGACGATAATCGACAAAATTACGTACCGGAATTCGGCAAAACGAGTCTATCTTTCTCTCTCTCTCTCTCGTTCACGAAATAATCGGACAATTATCACGTTTTCGAAGAATCGTGATCTAATACTCAATACGAATATCCATCAAGCTCTCTCGGTATATAAATTTATATTTAAACGTTGATGAAATTGGCCCGAATCGCGACATTCCGTCCGTTGCCAGAACGATCGTCGGACGCGAATTCGTAACGACGCAATAATTTCTGCTGTTATTCATGAAGTTTCAAACCTCTATTACACACTCATATATTTATATATATATAGATATATATATAATATTAATATATATATATATATAGAGAAAGTTAATTAATTCTCCATTAATATTCGGCGTGTGCCCATAATCAATAGCCGCGATAATTCACAATATTGTAATCATAAATTTGGTGCAAATCATCGATAATCAAAGGTACAAGTGTGCAAACTAGTTTTCATCGCAATTTCCAATTCTCGGCTCGGGGTCGACACATGTTTTTTTATTTGGAATATTAATTCGGTTCTCTCTCTCTCTCTCTCGTACTCTTTGTTTTATTGCCTCTCCTGTAATTTTCCATCGGCACAGCAATCACGAAAATACAATTTTTTATGTTAATCATTCCCTCGAGACAAATAAGCACGTTGCCTGTACCGAGGTGCGTTCGATCATATGGAAATTGCTATTGCGCGGGTGCAATAGCAATATCCCCTCTCACCCTTTCTCTCTCTCTCTCTCTCTCTATCTATCTATCTCTCTTTCTCGCGGTGGCGACGACAAAATTGATCGTTAACAACGAAAGGATTCTATCTGTATATTTATGCAGAACAGTCGGTCGGAGGAACATACCAAGAGAGAGAGGGAGTGAGAGTGAGGAAGTGGTGTGCAGGGTGGCGGGGGCGTTAGTGGGAAGAGACGTGAAAAGGGACGAGGCAAGGGATGCGTTTATCATTGGCACCGGCATCCTTGCCCTGCACCTCGCGACGGAATGATTTATAACCGGGGAAAGGCTTGCTCACGATGAGAGAGAGTTAGTGAGTGAGTGAGTGAGCGAGAGACAGTGAAAAGGGCGGGTGGAAGGGGGAGGAGAGCTCTATGCCTCGCTGCGCTATATCGTGGTGAACCGCAACGACTGGCACAACCCCATAGTTCGCCTCTCCATATATTATATATTTTAAACACACACACATATACACGCACATAGAAATATACATATATATATGTATAGTTGAATCGCGGTCTTACCCTATTTTCCTCTCTATGCCTCTGGCATAGATCGATGTATGGATTTCGAATTATTCATCGCTTCCTTCGAAGCTTTCCGATTTAATCAGCGAGCACAAAGAACGCCACGGTGCGAACAATATTTATGCGACGTAACAGTCTGAGCCGAGTGTATCTGTCGTGAATTTTGCGAGAGTGAAAGAAAGGGTTTTTTTTAAGTAGGATATTACGATAATGTTTTTTTTCTAAGTTTTCATTGCTTGACCTAAATTTGTGAAGGTATGAAAATTCATAAAAAGGGTGAATATCATTGTTTTGAATAGATTTCGAAAATTGTTTAAAAATCGAAAGTCAAAGTTCTAGTAGAAATTCGACGAATCTATGAAAAATTTTGTCATAATTTTGAATTGGAACGACGACGATAACAATTTTTTAATAAGTCGTATTTTTCGTTTATTGACGGAAGAGGAATGAAAATTTGTTCAAATATTGCGTTCGGTTAAATTTTATTAAAATTCTAATGTTTTTTTTTTCAACTTTTTATCATGTTTTTTTAATTATCATATTTTGTTTGAATTTTGTCGACAAGCCTCGCAAGCCGACGCACACATCGTTCCCATTTTTCACAATGGGGCCGCCTTGATTTCTCCCTGTAACGGATAATTAAACGTGAAACATTAGCAAAGTTCATTTTCGTTGTGTGACGTACGTACGTGTGTATGTGTGTTTACATATCGTTCTCGCGTATTATTGTGCGAGGGTGGTTGTGCAATGTGGATACGAAAATGAAAGTACACCCTCGTATTAAACCGCTAAACATTCGAAGCACTTTGGATATGTGCCATGAGCGCCCGTTTGGATATTAGGTAAAGAGCGTGAGAGAGAGAGAGAGAGAGAGAGAGAGAGAGAGAGAGAGAAAGTGAGTGAGAGAGAATATATAGCGGATAGTTTCCGTAGCTACTCCCGGAGTGTTGGGGGTAGCAAAATTTTCAACTTCGCTATGATATTCCGGTCGAGTGTGCCGGACGCTTATTGGATTAGTATCTTGGATGGAGTCTCTCAGTGGGGCAAAGTCCCACGGAGATTCTTCTCCGCGAGGCTTTTCAACTCTTCGGTTCGTAGAATGAAATTTTGTCAGCTTTGTCGTATGATCCATTAATATTTTTTTCTATCTATGTATATATATATATATATATATATATATAATAAGAATTACCGTAAGAATTTCTTATTAAATTTCTTGGATATTTTTAATTCAATATTTTTAAAATGATTTTCCCTGTAAGATATTAAATTTCCAAATTGATCAATATATTAGAATATAAATAGGGGAAGGGGGCCCAAAGCGAGCACCAGCCTAAAGCGAGCACCCCATAAAAAATCAACGTAAACAAACTCGACGTGGTTTCGCGTCTCATAGACATTACCCCCCGCCCCGCCACTCTCCGCGGTAGTTGTACCCCGCACCTCGGACGAACCCTAAGGCTCGTGTGCAAAAAAAAAGAATTTCGCCGTTTTTATACAATAAAAGGATGGTATGTAGATTGTGTTTTGCCTGATTTTGAGTGCTCTATGTTATTATCAAGATGCGTCTTGTGTATTGGGCTTATCTTACTTTAATGTAATCATATTTGCGTGTAAATATGAAAATAAATGTTAGGTAAGCGAGAGCAGGGCAACGCGAGCATGCCCACTATGCCCTCGTGATCATGCTCGCTATGCCGTCTGTTGATTGCATTGAAATGACGCTAAATTTTTATTTTCTTATAATTATCATTGTGTTATTTACCTACTCTAGTCATTTCATTTCCTTTAGGATGGTGAATAAATATAAAAGAAAATCAGATCAAGCTAGGTCTTTGGAGTGAAAGTACGATGAAAAAAGCGATGCAGTAGGTGACTGAAATAAAGCTGAACAGTTTCTTTGTTTAAGTTTAGGTCTAGTATTCTCAATATTCTTTTTGATTTTGTGAAAGTTTTATGAAACTATAAGTTTGTTTCAAAAGTGAGATTTTTGTTTAATAATTTTGTTTAACAATATTTTATTTTGTTTGATTGTTGAATTTATGAAGAAAATACTGCAAAGTTACTGATGACGACTGAGTAATTATAAGAATGCTGATTGAGCGATGTTAATTTTAGATAAAGTTTAAGTACCTATAATAGTTATGTTTAAATTAATATAAAAATGATGTTCCTAATTATGTTATTGTGCAATAAAGATTCTTTATTATTGCCCTTCTGATATTTGCATCAATAAGTACATTTCTTATTTATTAATTAGACATTAAAAATAGGCGCATATGCTCGCTTTACCCGTTGCGTGCCCACTTTGCCCTAATGCTCATGCCCGCTTTAGGCCAGCCTCCGGGCAAAGTGAGCATTCGAAAAGGTTTCATATTTTGGATTTTAGTTTCATATTCTTGACTCGTACGAGAAATTTATGCATTGGGTATGAAACTACAACAAATTTAGCATCTAATAGCATTAAAAGTATTACTAATCAATGTATTAATATACGTTTTTCTCTTACTTAAACTTAGTGTGCCCGCTTTGGGCCCCCTTCCCCTAATTGAAATTTAAGGAACGTAAAGTATACACGTATTACACGAACGTAAAGGAACGTAGGCGAATACAATAAATTTCTTTTATAACATATTGATAATCCATTTTTTTTTAAATTGTACGAATAAATTTTTTATTGTTTTATTTAAAACGCAAATATATTCGACTGTTCCTTCGTTCACGAATAGGAATTTTTAATAAACGATGCTGCTGGTCTCGCGCGACCTCGTGACTAGTTCGTAGAGATAAAAGAAAAATCGTCACGAGCGGTCGAATGTTATTGCATTCGTGAGAGTAAGAGGAAAAATCAATTTGAAAAGTATGAAATTCGTTCACCGAGTTACTGCGAAAAAAATATATATATACCCAACGATATATCGATTTTGTAATTATTCTTGAGACGAGAGACAGTCGAGAATATTGCTCGAGTCGCCTGACCCTTGCGCGACCTAATTTCGAGCAAAAGGTGAAAAAATTCTTATGACGAGCGGCTACGTAAAACATGAAAGATCTTTTCAAACCGTCCTAACTGTGCCGTTTTGCTCGAGTCACCCCCTCGGAGCTAAATATAAAATTTGCCCGATATCTTCTAATTACAAAAAAAACACGCACACACACACACACACAAAATAATAATTTTCAACTCAAACCCGCTTTTTTCCAGAAGTAAATACGTTCTAATAAAAACGAGCACTTTTCTACTCGCATCGTTCTCATTACGTCCGACGGTTGCGCCCAACAAATTCCCCTTTCTTGTCTCACGGTACGATTTCTCTCTCCCTGTGATTTGCATTTCAAGCGAGGACTGATGCATTTCGTGCTTCTTTCTTTTTCATTCCCCTTATTTATCTTACTTTTCTCGAATTTATCGTTTCCTCCGAGTGAGAGGTGGAACAGAGAAACGAAGTGAACAAAAAAAGATATAAAAAAAAGAAAAACAAACGGGAAATAAGGGCGAACCTCTTTGAAATGTAATTTAAGTCAGGTGCTCGGCTGGGTTACTACGTTTAACGTACCGACAACGAGAGAGACAGACACGGATGCAAAAATAAAAAAAAAGAGAAAAAAACGGAAAACTAGGAGAACGGGCTTGCTTGTGGAACGAAAGAGAACTCTCTAGTGGAACGAGGGTGGCGGAAAAGCCGAGCGCGATGCCGTAGCAACGGTGAGCTTTCTCTTCATCCCCCTCTCTCTTTCTCTCTCGCTCTCTCTCGCTCTCTCTCGCTCTCCATCGTTTTGTTACCCTCGTCGCTTTTTGCTCCGTTAAACTACGCGATGGTAGATGGTTAACGGGGGAGGGGGCGAGGTAAAAATCGAAACGAAGTCGGAAAAAAGTGCGACACGGAGAGCACGAGAGGGATGTTGGGGGAGGGGGTGACAAAAAAATGCGAGAAGGGGTTGAAAGTTGATTGGATCGAGCCTCGAAGAGTAGCATCACCGCTTCGGACTTGTAGCGAAACCGTATCGCCAATGGGGAGTAAAGTATCCTTGAAAAAATAACAAAAAACGGAAAACCTACCCCTCGCTTCTTTTTGATACAAAGAGCGATCACTCTCGGTCTCGGTATTGGCTCGAGCGTGAATAATTTTTAGAGTTACTATTATGGCTGACGTATAATTGATATCGACTACTGGCAGTGAAAACGTCGAAAATCATGTAACAAATTTCTTTTTACCTGATCAACAGGGGATGCGCGTGAGAGGGGTGGTTTTCGAGGAAAAACATATTTACCGATATAAATTGTAATAAAAGCAACAGCGGGGGGGGGTGGTTTTTCGCGAGGTCGAACGAGAACCGAGGTGTGTGCACACCGCATCGTAATATTACACAACCCTGTAATAAGCCACGACTCTCGATATTGCGGAGTTTTATTAAATCAGTGCAGCATCCCCTCTTCCCGTCGTGCCGGCGAAACGAGATTTTCATAAATTATCCGTAAAATCTCCATTCGATGTCAAAATCTCTCGCCCGTGGACGAGACACGTCGCGATATATTCGTAGCAGAACAATTTGCGTTTAACGAATAATCAGGTATTTTGTCGCACGACCTAAAATTACCCTCGTTTATATTAAATAAATAATAATTCGCAAATAATACGCGACGGAGCGTGGTTCGAGCAAACCTCTCTCGCGGTATGTTTAAATAATGAGCCTAATGGCTCCGAACGTTAATTTGCACAAAGTGCACGCGCGCCCTATTTGCAATTGAGCACGATACAATTTTAGGTCGACCGAGAATTTCACGACTTTATGTAAAACGAACAATCAAATTTTGTTTTCCACGCATCGAAATATTGGCAATCATAAATTTGCATCTGTCACAAAATCAGAACAAATTTGAATAACAAATTCGAGAAATAAACTATTATCATCCACGTGGAAATATTCCTCAGGCTTGAAGAAGAGTCGTTCGCAGGGTGTACAGTCTTGCCTGACCAGTGACTGACCTTTACTACTGCGAATCGAAAAATATACTTATCTCGCGTTAAATTCGATCGTATTTTATCGATCGTGGATTAATTGATTTCGTATCATCCCTGACTCTGAAACCTCTTATAAATTTACGTATATATGTGTATATATTCGTGTTAGTACTTGGTCTCTGCCTCGAGTAATTAGTCGTCTTTCTCTCACATCCACACTTTTCTCCCGGAGCAATTTCATAGGAATTGCTCCAGTCTCTCGTGTATATATGTATATATATACACGATAGGCCACGTCACAGCGAAATTTTCCCTCGGTTACACCCTCGTAGAGCTTTTTCTCTCTTCGTCCAACCCACTCTTTCGTGCATAGAGAGAGACGAGTTCATCTACTGGAGTTCTATACAGGCAGCCAGTAGTACTACCGGCTATACCGCAGCAAATTCGAGTGGCTGATGCCGACGGTCGAGGGGGCTTCGACTCTCGGAGTGAAGTGGACTTTCTCTCCCTCTCTCTCTCTCTCTCTCTCTGTCATTCTCTTTCCGTTTCTCTCTCTCTCTCTCTCGGTAGGCCGAAACAGCGTAAGTCCGCTATGCACAATGCACGTACGTCTAACACAGACGTGTCCGACTGTATAATACCGTGGTACACGGTACAATAATCAGATGGGATTCACAAGAGAGCCGACAGTTCTATACACCCCGTAGATCATTCGGGTATGTACTATTCTCGTACTCGGCGCGATACAAGAGTTAAACACACTCGCGAGAGCGATTCTATCGAACAAGAATCCTAAATACAAAATACGCCGAAAAAAAGAAAATAAAAACAACTAACGAAACAAAACACACCCCTTCACGTCGTAACGTAGGCGAAGAAACAAAAATCGAACAACGCTACCGAGTGCCATTGAAAATCGTGTTGTACGAATCTCAATGTGTTCCGGCTTACGAAACTTATCGCGTCCATCGTGAAAAACAAACGACGTAACAATTTCTTTTGTTTTATTTATTAATCGAGTCGAATTTTCGTTCGATTACGCGAAAAAAAACGAAAATCAGGATTTTATTTACAATATTTCAGTTTCTCGTATCGAGGACGTGAAATGAAAAGAGCGCGAGAAAAAATCAGACTCGTAAACACAGGAGTAAAAAAAAGACGAAGTACCCGACGCGGGGTGTTTGTAAAATTTATTTTATCCGATTTCGTTTTGTTTCTTTTTTTTTTTCATTACGTCTAGAAAAGTCGCGGGCTGTATCGCGAGCGAAGCGAGAGTAAAAAAAAAGCCAAGCGCGGACAGATCGATGCTTCGATGTTTTTGCAATCACAGGGAAAATCGCTGGAAGCGAGGAGTAGAGGGATGACGACGAGAAAAAAAAAGAAAAACGAAGAAAATCCGGGCGTGAATAGCTCGAGGAATATATTTTCCGGGCATGTACGTAGGCATCCTTTTATATTCGTCGTGTATATACGATTTTCGTACCCTGAAAAGAAAGAGAAAAAAAAACGACGAAAAAAAAAATCCCGTATGAAACGGGATATAAGCTTCCCTCGCGTCGTATACCTGTATATTGTACGCGAGGGAGAAAGAGAGAGAGTGAGAGATTCCTCCCCGCCAATCTTACTTCGTCTCGGCACGACGTGTGCCCGGATCCCGAAGCTTCTTGCGACTCTATAACGCGAGGAGAGGCTTCTTACTTCCCTCCAGGGTTCTTCCTTACATCGTCTCTCCCGCATCCCCGATATTCCGGCCAGAAGAGATAGAAAGCACGGAGAGTCCCGCGCTGTACTGATCTCTCCTACTCCTGTTCTTATACATTGGTATGTATACCTATATATCGTTCATATACACGGTGGGAATATTGTACGTATGTCAAAAAAGTTTTACGTATACATTGGCGCGTATGTAAAGGAGGCGAGAGTGGTGGTACGATATGAGATACTCGACGAGAACTTTGGCGCATAGCGGATCTAACAGAAGGCACGTAGCGTATGCCACTACCTACCCCCCACCCTGTCCTACTCGTAACGTGTTTGTATTCAAAACGCGCGCGTTCCATCAGCCTCGTTCTTCGTGCTCGAAAAATTTCGCCGACTTCGCGTTTCTCGTAACGTCGCAAAGTGTATTAGGTATATCGACGGCTTCTAGGAACGTTATTTCCAGGACACCCGGTATATAAGATTTTTTTTCGTTCAAGAGGGACACTCGGTATATGTTGCTTAGCTGGCAGAACGGATCGCTGGGAGTTTTCGGTATCTGGATCACCCGAGATATTTGGTATATTGTACGCAGCGATCGAACAGGACACCCCGTGTATTTTAGATCGTTGAATAATCGGACACTCGGTATGTACGGTTTTCTTATTTCAGTGGGATTGCGAGGTATGTTTCACGTAGCAGGAAAACTTGCAAGATTGGGAGCATTTGGCGTTTTATTCAAACAGGACACCCGGTATATTACACGCGACAGTAACAAAAATAAAGGACACCCGTTATATATGATCTTTTTTTATTCAAACGGGACAACCGGTGTTGTTCGCACGATAAACGCATGGAACACGAAAATTATTCGATTGTCAATTCAAATCGGACACTCGTTATATTCCATAGAGCCAACAAACTGAACACCCGGTACATAGACCAAAAAATTTGAAAAATCGACTATATTTTTTATTTTTATGTTCTGTATACTCAAAATAAATAATTCGATCGTCAAATTGAAACTAAATATTGTGCAACAATTTGAACGATAACAATATCGAATCGATACTTCGACGAAAATGAAATACTTCCGGGCTCGAGGTAAAACGGCGAGGGAAAATAAAATAAAATAAAAAAAACCTTGTTACAACCCCCGAGCATTTTCTTAGCGAGTATACTGACCCGTAACGGTATATAACAACGGCGAAGGGAAGACCGACGTACTAGTCGATTGAAAATATGTAACGTCGATAGGGAAAGAGCGAGGGTGGAGTTGGGGGATGAAAAAAAGAAACATCGAACTATAGCTCGAGGGCGGGGGGGAGGGGGGTTGGAATAATTAAAGTATCGATCAGAATGTTTCCCGGGTTTATACACGTCAACAAAAAATTCCTCTCCTCGTCTCATCAGAAATCTTTACCCTAGCTTCCTTACCCCTGCGTCGAAAAATAAATAAATAAATAACAATTTTACCTTCTTTCATCGTTCTTAAATATTTTTCTACAAATTTTTTTTTCTTTTCTTGTCAGTCAATTTTATCGATATTTCCGCACGAGAATAAAACGATGCTGCGTCGAACGAGGGACGTTACGCGAGATCGATGAGACGCGTTGTTCACTCGTCGCTCACGTGTTTCCGGCAAATCGAAGAAAAATATACGTCGAAGACGCTTTGATCGGCTTCGACGCGTAAATACCATCGATGAGGATTTCACGATATCACGAATCGATTGTTATAACGTCGAATCTCTCTCTCTCTCTTTCTCTTGTCGCGAAATTTCGTAAATCGTAATCTCGCTTACACGTTGCTTATCGTTAGATACGATAGATAACACCGCGATACGTATATCGCATATTATAACTCGTCTCGGCGAAATTTCTAAACGAGCTTTTGTAATACGACGAGAGTATTATTCGCGAAACTTTCCTACTTCGTGAGATCGCGAACCGAGCAATGTAATCACCGAGGATATTGAATCGTACCTCTCGTATCACGGTTATTCCCCGAGTAGGTATATCCCCAACTTCCGTGTTACCGCGACTCGTTACCAACAAAATTTATCCCTCCCAACTTCGTACGTAAACGTAATAAAAAAAATGAGCTGACGAAAATAAAAATTTTTTAAATAAATTCGAGAAATTTCCTAACGAGTAAATAATTTTACTAAAATTGCCATAGTTGTAAAATCAACGTTTTCAAAAGTATTATTTTTATTAATTTTCTCGTACGTGTTGTACGCTTTCGTATAAAGAGGGAATGGTGATTGTAAAACCAACGGGAGTGATCAACGCGATGAAAAAATATTCGTACTCGACGAGCAACCGTTGTCCATTCCACCCCCCCTCCCCCCTCCCCTGCACTCATCGCTACGGGGATAATTTTTATCAACGCTATCTCTACCTCGCGATAAAACCACTCGCCATTTGTCATAATTAATAATAGAGCTTGCTCGACTCTGTGATTGGATTTTTTGTTGTTGTCTCTCTCTCTCTCTCTCTCTTTTTCTCTCCTTCGTTTCATCCCGAACGACGAGTGAACGCCGCGCCACGGAGTAATTAAACGTTTCGTCGGTACGCCACCACACGAGCGTTTATTATACGCAACGTTTAACATTATTCATAAACGCGCGTGCGTCGCAAAACGAGCTTTACACGTTTTAACCCACCACCGATGTTTCTTTTCTCTTGCCACGATCGCAAGTCGCGTAACCTATGTAAAAAAAAATTCAATCTTCGATCTATCGATCGACCGCGATCGATATACATTTCGATAAATTGTTCCACAGCTTTTAAAAAAAAAACGTCCAAAAAATCATCGCCGATCAGGTGTCGCTCGCAAAAAAAAAAAAAAAAAATTTAATCGCCCTCCTCCCAGTATCGTGACAACGGTATACAAAATTGTCTCCGATATACGTAAACCAATCGTGTATACGAGCAAAAGCTACGAATACACGTTTAATTTGCTTGCTCCACAGGTTATTGCTGAAAGTCCGTAATTAACCTCCAACCCCCCACCCCCACCCCTCTTTTCCTTCAAAATTGCAACTGCTGCGTAATTTTCCTCGAAACTCTCGTCTCTCGTTCTGCTCTGTTCAGCCCTCCCCCTCGCCCTTCTCCTAACCCCCTACCTCTCTTACTGACGAGAGAGCGCGCGCGAGAGACTCTCGCCTCGGTACAAGAGGTTTAGCGCAATGGGACGGAGACGATGCAGCTCGACTGCTACACACTTATTACTAATGCACGCTTTAGAGCTTTCTCAGTCGTCGACGACTGTGCAGGTAGTAAATGCGACCGCGAGAGTAGTAGAAGGGGTAACGAAGGGGTGGGGCAAATGGTGGAGGAGGAGGAGGAGGAGAAAGGGAGAAGAGGGACAAACAGTCGCGCGAAGTGTGCGACGTCGACGTCGTTCACTCTCGAACGAGCTTTGAGCGCGTTGCCAACGTTTCTACTCCGACTTTCGGTAACACAAAAGCGGTCGTCTATCCAACGGAGTTTCTCAACGAGAGACGTCTCTTTTGACGACGACCATCACCGATCGCTCGAGACCGCTCGCTCATCGCATTATCTTTCATCCCTTCGCCTGTATAGGGTTGCAATTTTCTCGGATATATCGGAAAAGCGATCAATCATGTGTTCTTTTTTTTCTAATTTTCTTTTCTTTAGTTAATTTTTCAATAACGCGTTGTAAACGCTACTGGGACAAAGATTTTAACGTTGATAAAGAAAAAATGAACCCGTAGTTTTTATCTGTTTTTTTTTATTATTAATTATTAACAGGAGTTTGTCATTAGCAGCGTCGTTAATTCTTGAGGGATAATCGAGTTTTAAATCCGTCGAAAAAGGACTCGTTAAGCGTTAAATTATAAATCGGCGCACACGCGACGTTTTATTACACACCTAGTCGATATTCGTACGATGCGTTGTGTGTTCCTTTTTTTTTAAATTTATTTCTAATTTTCTTTTTTTTCTTCTTGTATTGATAAGAGCGTGGTTTCACAACGCCTGTTTTGTCGAGCTCGAACATAATGTCGAGGGAAAAATATCATACGAGGAAAATAGAAAAAACGTTTCCATGATTAATGCATGTTGCACGTACGTTGGAAATTTTCCGCGAGGTACTACCCCTATTCCCCCTCCCCCTCTCCCTCTCACTCGCTATATATCTATATATGTATTTATATATTGCCTTCACTTACAAACGTTGGTATATTTTCGATACGTGGAGCATCGCTTTGCGTTTTTGCAACGTAAACATTCTTATCGTCCACGTACGATCGGGTAAAGAAAAGTCCGCGAGAATCATCCCTCGCTGGTATCGCTCGGCTCCGTATTATTTATTCATCCTTTTTCTTCTTTATATTATTTATGTATCAAGTCCAGTGCGCAAACGGGAATACGAAATAATGTTTAAATAATTTTTCAATTATTTTGATAACGAAACGAAGAATATATAGGTCATGTGTAATTTCGTCGATCACGAATGTACGATAAGGGAAAGAGAGAACGGAAATAGAATGGAAGAGTTAATCACCGAATTAAATTTTCAGAATTGAATTTTAATGCTGATTTTTTGGACACACTTTACAAAAATACAATTTTTAATTTCGTTTCGTCGTTATCTAATGGGCAGGGATGTTTTTCGTTTAACGAAAGTATCATAAAATTGCAAACGAGGAGAAGATACTCGAGAACAAAATTTTACGTTATCTCTTTTCTTTTTTTTTATTCGTATATACACACGAGTCCTCGAGCAAATCGCAAATTTTCCTCATAAATCGCAGTCGGAGAGATCGGATGGCACGAATGTCCGTTGTTTTTTTTTCGTCTCTCCTCGTTCAAACAAGAACTCTTCAGAAAGTACGGGGATTTCCACTTCTGTCCGAGTGCGTCATATTACTGATATGTTTTGACGCGCTATAACTCATATCGTGATATGGAACGGGTTTTTTTTTCCTTTTTCGAAGGAGAAAACAACGTTCGCGTCACGTGCACTTTTACGATACTTCGGTGGATTTTCGCAAACATTCTATCTCCTCTAATGTCGGATATTTTTTGTTTTTTAAATAAATATCAATACGCAATACGAATATCTCGCAATTTATGTAAATATTTGTTTTTCGACTTTTACAACGCTGCGAACGCATTTAAACCGAAACTCGGTTTTCCATTAAAGTAGCCCCCAAAAAACTGTCAAAGTCATCCGTAATGTTGATGTTTTACGTGATATAAACATAAAAAAAACAATTTTTTTTCTTGTTTACCCGACTGCGTATAAACCGCTATCCTTAAAGCGGCGTAAACGTTCGACGAGAGAATATACGCGGCGGGCATAAATATCAGGTGGCCGATAAATGCAACCTCGATGTATCATGTCGCGAGTAGGTATACCGAAGAATTTTTCTTTCGCTTCGTATCGCCGGTGGTGGTTTTGCGGCCACCGTGAAAGAGAAAGGGCAACGGAAGCGGGGCGTGTGAGGGGGGGGGGGTGGTTTTGTGAATTATTCAGCACGGTTCGATGCATCGCGGTCGTGCGCGATACGCGTACCAATTTTTAATTCTCTCATTTTTTGCTCCCTCTCCCAAGATGTTTTTGCCCCGTATTATTTTTAATTTTTTCTTTATTTTTTTTATCGTTTTTCCATCGTACGGTAGATTTATTTTCGAAATAATGAAAAAATAGACTGAGGTCGAAAGAAAACGAAACAAGGGAGAGGTTAGAGAGGGGGTGGTGGGGGAAGTAATATGCCCGCGAAGGTGGCGAGCTAACGATGCTTAGTGCACCAGGATGCACCGCAACGATAACCGTGACTAACTGCTGTTTTCCTCCGGGCAAATCGCATATACACTATTAAATTCATTATGTGTATACGTATATACGTATGCAGCTGTATATATATATATATATGTGTGTGTGGGTGTGTTTACTATATATAGTAGATATATATTTCGGTACGAGGAGGCGAGGAACTTTGCAATGCTTATGGTAATTGTTTGTCAAGCGGATTAATTTCAATTGCACGAGGGACCTGGGTGAAAGGTCTGTGTACAAGCCGCAACGATCGCATATATTTTTCTCCATTTCTTCGCTTCCGCCCGCTTTCTTTTCTCCTCCTCCTCTTCCTCTCCCCCTCCCCCTCTTCTTCCTTATTCTCATTTGGACCATTTTTTAAATTTATACTTTACTGCCTTCTCGTTTTTGTTTCATTCTCGCGTCGTAACGCGTAATTGCGAAGTTATCAAAAGTATTATATATACGAGCAAGTTGGTGGAGGGTGAGAGAGAACAAAATTCGAAACGTTATAAAACGGCCAGGTTGAAAAAAGTTTCGTGAAATTTGACTTTTTTTTTTCGTTTTTGCCACCGTTTTATTCATTTCGGGGTTTATTATTCATGACTATTAGCGCTACGTGTGAACGAAAAAAGAATCGTTATAAAAAAGACATAAAAACGATAAATATATTAAAGAAAGAAAAGAAAAAAATAATAATAATGGGAAAAAACGTTAATGCGATTTTTTTTTCTTTGTTTCGTTCTTTTCGCTTCCGCCCCCCCCCCCTCCCTCCACCAGGGAGCAACGCCGGGGCTTTCCTACACGCGTTGGATTCACCGATCGAGGTTATACCCGACGGTTGAAATCTCCCGTGATAACGACACCCTTTGTCATTCGTACTGGTCCCTGCAACTTCTGTACGTCTATGTATGTATATATGGGATGAGAGAAAGAGAGAGAGAGGAAGAGGGAGACAAAGGGAGAGGACCGCTCTCTTCGTCAGTTAACCGTTGAAATCTACGCGTTCATTACAACCCCTTCAGAGCCTGGAATGTACGATCGACCTTGTATATATGTAGAGGGCGATCGAGATCGTGAACATTGGCGACGGAGCGAACCGATCAGCAAAGACAAAAGGCGCACCATTCGCCCCCTACATAATGTACTACTTCCTTTTTTTGAACGCACACACATACCTATACATTATATAATTGGGCCGTTTCGACATCACCGCCGGCATTTCGTGAATATATTCGTTTGCATGAGAAGAAAAAATAAGCAATGGCCATCATAAAATTCGTTAACTAAACACGGATATTCTATTCTTGCGTAACACATTGAACTTTACATTTATGTATATATATAGGTACGTGTCACAGGTTTGAACAACGGGGCTATTATCTGATGGAATATATCGCGATTCGTGCAGAATAGTGTGAGGGGGTGGAAAAAATGGCGTTCATAAAATCCTCTTGATACTTTTTTATACCCTCTTCACCTTTCTTCCATTTCATCTCTTTCACCCTACTCACCCACCCCACCTTTTTCGAATGACGAGCCTCGTGACGAGGCTCTCTTGTTCTCGTCAAAAATTCTTTTTACCCTCGAGTACGAACGTACGCGCGGGCAATACAGACGCGCACATGCGTTTATCGCACTTTGTGCTTTTTCCTCACAAAGTCTCGGTGCATATCCGTTTCTACTTGACGGAAGAGAAATTTTACCAACCCACCCACTCCCCCCCGCCAGCAGAGAAATCCATCTTGCACTCTTTTCTTCTCATGTATATTTCTCCCGCGCTCTGTTTTTTCGTTTTTTTTTGCATTCTCCTACTTTTCACTTTCTCTCATCTTTGATACTACAACCTCCCCCACCCCTATATTCACCCCCCCCCCCCCTCTCTCTCTCTTTCATCCTCGCCTCGCTTCGCATCACCGGCAAAGTACGAAAATGGATACACCCTCCCGGATATATATATTATTTGCCATCGCGTCGTCTACGTGGTGTACGAGATGAGATTGGCGGCAGGGAGGAAGGGGCGGGGGGAGGGGGGGGGCAGCAGCAACCAAGTAGATACAAAGCTCGTATGGAGGGTTCGCACTCGCGCTTGAATTTCCACCATGCATTGTACCCCTATGTATAACGGAGCAATGCCGAGCCGCGATATTGCAAGTTTGCCTATATACACGATATATATATATATATATATATACATTGCTATAGATGTATCAACGTCCACCCTCGACGCACGTTTATTACGCCAGAAACCGAGAGACATTAACGCACCCCAGGTATCATTACGTGAAACGACTTTCGTCGCGCACTCTGTAACCACCCCTCCCAACACACTTCTCCTTTCTCTCGCTACGAGGCTCACACTTGGCTCATGCCGGCCCACGAAGTTTCCAACGATCTTCGCTCAACCCCCCTCCCCATCACCTCACCCACCGATGTAATTTCATCGGTGAACATTACGCCACATTGCACCGGCTCTATTCAAGAGTCTATGGTTCTTTGGCGATATCTCTGTCTCTCTCTCGTTCTCTTTGTATCTTTGTATCTTTCATCTTGAGAGCTTTAGAGACAGAGAGAGAGAAAGATATATATATATATAGAAAGGGAAAAATAAGTAATCGAGTTCAAACACAAAAGCGTATAAAATCCTCTCCGAGATACTTAAGCTTTAAGACCGAACGACGTTTGTACGTATCACGGTGAGGGTGGGGGTTAAGGGTAGGGGCAATACGTGGTTAACGATAAAAGAAATTACGAGATCGTTACGAAACCAAAAGTACGAACCTCGGGTACGAATGGTTTCGTATAAACTCCAAGTGTAACGGAGTCGGACTAAAAGCGGATAGTTCGTTATCGGACCGCAACGTTTATCTCGACGATAATCTTTTGTCTTATATTTCTCGAAAAAGAAATTAAAAATACCAAAAAAAGATAGACGAAAGGAAAAACATCGTCTTAAGGTAGTCCTATCGTGGGTGGGGGAAGTACAATTTTATTCACGTTTTTTCTCAAATACCAAGTGGACAGAGCGTTTAAATCCATTTAGAAAAGTTGTTGCAAATCGACTAAAGAACAGCATACTCAAAATTCAAACCGATCCTACGTAAAGTTTACTTGTTATATAATAAACAAAATCATGATTTTTTTCCCATAAGATTGTTATAAAAAACTACTTGAAGCTTCTTCGATGTCGTATAAAAATGTGTGTAAAATTTCAACAGGCTTCACCGACCAAAAAATTGAGATACTCGTTATATAATATTGCGATATTTACCACGGGCTCTTATGGGAGGTTACGAAAAATGACGATTTTCAAGAATAAATATCTTGATTTTTGAGTCGATAAAGGCCCCTGAAATTTTACACACATGCACATATGACATCAAAGAACGCTTCTGCAAATTTTCAGTGGAATCTAACGGAAACGATGTAACGATAGGACTACCTTAAGCTATTTTTATCGTTATTCGTAGGTTTCTTTCTTTTACCTCTTTATTTTACGCGCACGAAAGCACGGAAATTTATAAAACTCGTAAAGAGAGAACAAAAAAAAGAAAACTGCCAACTTTGCAGTAAAAAAATTCAATATAATGATGAATTTTTATGGCGACGCGTGAATGGTCGAGTGCAAAATTTCAATTTTCTTTCGTAAATGGGAGCGAGTGTTTTTTCGACTTTATTTTGTGATATGAAAAGGGGGAACGAAGACGCGAAAGAAAAGTTACACCCCGTTCGAGCGTCGTTACGAGCATGGGGGGTTGGGGGTTGAAAAGTGGAGGGTTGCAAAGTTGCGCTAAGGGTGGCATTTTCCGGCGGGACAAAGGAGCTCTCTCTCTCTCTCTCTCTCTTTTTCTCTCTCTCCCTCGTGTACCGGAGAAAGAAGAAGAAATCCGGCCAAATGTACGCGCCCCCCACCCCTATGTAACCCGAGCGATCGGTATGTTGTATTCTCGTTTTGTAATGCCGCATGGCGGACGCAACGTATATTTTATATATACACGGGACGTAGAGCAGGTTTATAACATTTGTGCGGCACGTGTATAATACGCGAGGGATGAAATTATATGGGGGAGGAGTACGGTCGTTGGGCTCAGCAGGGTAAAGGGACCCGGGCGAATATTAGGCTTCTAATAGCGTCTGGACCATTACGGGGTGGAACACACCGTGGCGAGGGGGGGGGGGGGGGAGTGGAATTCCCGCAGCATTTGCTCCCTCGAAATATATATCTGTTATATATATACAAGAGAAACTGAGAGAAAAATGTACTGTTGGGTAAAACATATATATATATGTTCTACACCTATAGTACATTTCTCTCTCTCTCTCTCTCTCTCTCCCTCTCTCTCTCTCTATGTATATATATATACATATATATACGGATAACTTATTCCACCCCTGCAATACATACAGCGCTAGTTTTTCGCTCGTGGAGACGAAACATTTAATTCTTGCGCTGAATAAATTTGCACCCTTAAAATTCGGTATGTACCTACATTTTCGACGATTCTCGTCACTCTCGTTGCAAACAAACACCGACATAGACAAACGAATCTACATACCAAGCACTGGTACATATCAGTACTGTTTTTTTTTTTCATTATTTTTTTTATCGTCGGGGGATGATTTAATTCGTAGTTTTTAATTCGGGACAAATGTTGAGACCAGTTGCGTCGCTCGGATACAAAACCAACCCCGAGATGGACACCCTTAATGGACACACTAAAAGTTTCGATTTATATCCCCCCCCCCCTCTCTCTCTCTCTCTCTCTCTTCATCCCCCTCCCCTCTCACTCTGTTCTCCCTTCTCTTGTTCTATTCCCATGTGTCTCGCTTCCCAAACATATGCGACACGTACGTACAAAGCCGAGAGGGTAACCGGGTATATAGCCAAGTGCAATATACGCTCGAGGGTTGCAAATTGCTTCTGCGAGTACATAGCCTGACTCCCGGAGCGTGTTATACATTCAACCTCCCCCCCCCCCCCGCCCGACCCCTACCCGTTCTCTCACCCCCCCCCCCGGAAATATATCATCGTCCCTGCACCTAATCATAACTGTACAACACCGAGGACGCTTATATACCCGAACGTTCTCCCACAATTTATCGTATCGTGACTTTATCGCGAATTATTTACTCGTCGATGTGATGATAATCTTTTTTTTCTTCTCATTCTGTTTCAGGTGAGTCGAGTGTGTTCGCCCTTTATGTCGACCGAGAACGAATTTCCGTGCGGATGTTTTAGTTCTCACCGTCACGCGTAAATCGTAAGTGTTTCGTCACTTTTGTTATGTTTTTTTTTCTTTTTTTTGTCGTTTATCGATTGATTTGGTTTTTATGTTTTTTATCAATCACGATCGATGGATTTTTGTGGTCGTCATCGATCGAAAGTTAAATTTTTGTTTTGTCCCTGTGCTCGTTGCGATTGTCAACGTCGTAATTAAATTTTCCTCGGTAAAACATTAATCGCCCCTCGAGAATATATTATTCGGCCGAAATTTTCTCGAAACTCGACTCGAGTTCCAGTTTGAATGAAATCCATGCTCGTCCCCCTCGAACCTCGGCGTCATTAATTCACCAACAAAAGGAGCTCGTTATAACAATCTTATCGAGACGCGGCAGTGCCTGGCAAGAAAAGGGGGCCGAGGATTCGGACGCTTTTCATCGTTCACGCGGCGGATGGAGGAAGGATAAACGATCGGCGTTGTTACGCGACGTTCGAGGAGACACGACGCTTCGTCCTTTTTATTACGGCCTGGTAATCGGATCGGAGCTTTTTCAACGAGCCAACGAACTACTTGTCTAATTATTAGTTCGCCTCGAGTCAATCACCGTCGAAGCTCGACGAACGATTATTCGAATGCGAAGAAATGATATTTTAATAAAGAATTAAAAAATAAAAAAATTAATTATTTAATTTAAACACGTAAAAAAATCAAATTTCTTTCTCTCTCGTTGGTGCAATTTAGCGATAAATTATCTCGATGAAACAAAATATAAATTTGTTAAAAAAAAAAGAAGTTTTTAATCAAAAAAGTGAATTTTTTATCCTCGATCGATTAATCTTTTGTTAAGATTCAAATGTGATGCAATTTAATTTATTTTTTCCCCATGCGCAAAGAGAATGGAGACTCGGAGAATATTCTTTGTTTTTTTTTCTTAGCTCGGTGGGGGGTTGGTGGAAGCTCTATTAAGGGATGATAAAGGGTGTCGGCGGTATAAAGTCAACTTACGCGCGGCGGTAAAGTGAACTTTAATGGGACGGCGTTCGAGAAAAGACGCGCTTTGCGTCGGTTTCTTTTTTGTATATATATACGAGAAAAACGAAAATTGCCAAGGCGACGAAAAGTACGTGAGAGAAGCTCGTTAAAGATTCTCGCGCGCGTATAAACCCGATCGTGTTTTCATCACGCCGCGAGAAACTTTCAACGTTCAGTGCGTTCCTCGCTATCGCTCCGAGGACAATAAAATTACGTTTTCACGAAGACGAATAAGGACGAAAAATGTCCGAACGATTGCCGTCGTACTTTGACAAAGTCTTAACGTGAAAATACAGTTCCGTTATGACCTTTCGAGCGAACACCCACGAGACGACGACGAGACCTTCTTGTCGAGAAGACTCGAGAACGTCGAAGCAGCCGGCTAATGATCGCTGACGTTTTATCGGTCCATTGTCGGCCGTTTTACGAGAGTTTAATCGTCGACCGAAGAACCACCCTCACTCGGTTTATCCAAACGAGAGTTACCTATACTTACCACGGTCTTTTAAAAAAAGTCACGATTTTTATACAATTATGACTTTCTTTTCTCAAATTTTCGTTTTATTTACAAAAATTTGTTTAAGGAGGTTGTAGCGTTGTCCATGCATTCGACGAATTCCAAGTTTAATTGTTTAAAATTCGTACGAGCCTTCTTAACAATAATACTCAACTGTGGGTAAAATTTGAGAAAGTTTTACCGTCTAAAGATCGAGTTATTTATTGTCAAAAATCGTATTTTTTCGTAACTTTTTCCATAAAACCTCGTGTTAAAGTTGCGATTTTAAACACTGAATATCTCGATTACTAGATGGTGAAACCTTCTCAAATTTGTTACCCATTATAATACGATGCTCAAGAAGATTCACGCAAAATTTCAAAAAATTATCTTGCAAAAAATTGTATCTGATGATTTTGCCATTACTTTGTATATATATACTATTATGATTATGGCGCGTGAACCTCCTTAAACACTTGAACATTGAATTATTTATTTATGTATAGATTTTCCTCGGTAATTAATCATTTTTTTCAATTAATTCATTTTTCATAACTCGAACAAATAAAAAATCATTATTTATAATAGTAATTATGCAATTTATAATTTTTTCACGCATAGAAAAATTAATGAGATAAAATGATCTGCAATACTTAATTGTTTTTTCTACCGTTAAAGTAAAAAACAAAAAATGAAGAAAATCTTATCTCACCCTCGTCCTAATTGAATATCTTATCTCAATCGTGCGAAACGAGTCGAAACGATCGTCGATCGGTCAAACTTTCAAAAAGGCACGTTTTATCAAATACTTGAAATACTTACGTCATCGAAAATATAATTTCAAGACACTCGACGAAGCAACGTAGCTACATTCTCGCTCGACGCTCGAAGTTCTAGCAGCTGGTGCAAAAAATATAAATAGCCACTTTGAACACGTGTAACGAAAGCGAACAAGAATTTAAACAACTTTCGAGGATACTCTCTCGCACGATGCGGAGAAAGAGATTTCGCACGAGAAAGATTCGTTGGGGTGGAGGGGGTGAAGTGTAGACAAGACGAATAGAGAGATAGAGAATGTACGTTACATTCGAGGAGGAAAAAGATGAACGCGCGCGCGTTCTCGGATGAAATTTGAAAGAAGGAAAACTTTGAAATTGAGTTATAAGAAACGCCCGACTGCTTGCCTCGGGTCCCAGGTCGTTCCTTGAAACTTTAACCGCCTCTCGACTCTTGGCTCAGGCCGCAGTGATAAGACCGAGGCGACGTCTCTCCTTCCGTAACGATCGAGATTTTTGGGTCATGACGAGAAAAAAAGAATCTAAACTCAAATAAAATTTTAAAAAAAAACAAAGAAAATTTTTAAAAATAAAAAAAAATGTTTTGCTCCCGACGTTGAATATTCGCTATAAGATAAATACGATAATCTTAAAACTGCACGAATCATTCTCGTCCCGGGCGAGTCAATACAGTTTAAACGAGACGAAGGTAAATCCCAACCCCTTCTCCCTCTCCTCTCTCTCTCTTCCCTTCACCAGGGCGTAAGTGAGGAAAATCCGGTGGGATTTACGCGACGGGAATAAACAGTTTTGTTAAACATGACGTGTTCAACACGAGAGAAGGAAAAGTAGCACATTTGGGAAGAGGAAAAGAGGGGGACGTACAAAAAGGTTCTTCCACTATACCTCGGGAAGAAAAGCGCGTGGGTAACTTTTCCACGCGAGTTTTCTGCCTCCTCCACTTTCTCGTTCCACAACTCGGTCCCGCGTCGCTCCGTCGAGCTTTTCCTCGCAGCTCGAAAGCGTGCGACTCGAGGCATTCGGCAAGAGCTCGAAAAGTTTGCGAGCGAAGAATGAGTGAGAGCTGGTGAGAAGGGAAGGGGAGGGGCGAAGAAGAGAGAGAGAGACATCGCGAAATTCTCCCCAAAGAGAGTTTCACAACCTCTTTCTCATCTTTAGCATACTTTCCCCGTACTTCCGGTGCGGTCCAGAACTAACGTGTACCCACGTTAAAAAAACTCGTGTGGCAGGGGTGAGGGGGTGGGCGAGTGAGTTGTGCTTTACAAGCTTGATAAAAGGGTTGAATAGGAAGAAGAATATTTCTCAAAGCTTTTTGTGTTTCCGTCTCGGATCTCCGGGGAGACGAACATCTTGTAGAAACGTCGAATAAGCATGCGTGTATTATTTCAAACCATTGGGTAGGATCGTACGACGGTCGTTTTCAATATATCGAAGATAGCAACTGTCCGAGAAGTTCGATAGTCGAGAAAAGTCGTTCGGTGGAATTTGAAAATTTTTCCCTCGACAATCACTTTTGCTCGATATTTTATCGTATTTTTCATCCCCCTCCGGGAGGAAGGAGGGATGTTTTTCTTTGCTCGAAGTAACGTTTCAATATAAAAATGCGTTTAGCATGAACTTTTGTATTTAACATTCTTTTTACAACAATTCTGCATAAAATGTTCCGCAAAATTATGATATTTTTATAATCAACTTTTTCGGACGTTTTTGGATAAAATTTTCGCGTAATTATATATTTTTTTATAAACCTTTTAATTTTTCTTTATGGTAGCTCTTGGTCTTGTCGAAATTGAAGGCGAAACGGTAATCGGTTCCTCGATGACAGAACCAAAGTTGAAAATTAGTTTTCCTCCCCATCGGCGATTTATTTACTTTACTTTCCATCGAAATTCCGCATCCCCCTTTACGATACGTCAATGTTCGAGAGTTCTCCTCCCATCTCGTCGATCGACACTTCACGCTAGGACTTTGCGAAGGGCTCTCCCTCTCTCCCTCTCGTTCCGTCGAGCTCTCGTTCACGTATGTGACAACCAGGATTTAACCGACTTTACCAAGGCTCGCAAGAGTCCATCGCGAATCTCACTCTCGTCTCGACGCTCCGGTCGCATCGTTACCCGACGAGCTCTTTCTCACGTGGCACACAAGCTTTTCTTATCCCGTCTCACGTGGTACACACAAAGAGAGACAGACACGTAGTCGAAGAACGATCCGTGAGTACACGACAAGATGCCTTTGGCTCTTCAGACATTGATTGCACTCTGGGAAACTGCACTCATCCTCGCTCGCTTCTCCTTCCAACCCGTCACCTCCGTCAGGACAGAAGGGTGAGGTGAAGGGAGGGTTCTCGAGAGATAGAGTAGCGCTCACAACGTGAATGTATTATTCATTGGCGCGTTACGTATATTCGTGCGAACTGTCGCTACTTGGAAAGGTGAGCGAAACGAGACGCTCGGTGGTAGTATTTCCGGTTGTGCGCAAGTCGTACACGTTTTACCGTACACGGGTCTAAATCCTGCCGGCGGGTTACCCCTTGCAAACTTTAGGGGATGCACACGAGTTCGCGAAACCGAGTGGCGTGGTGGATGAGCTAGCGAACTCGAGGCTACCGTCGATTTCATCTCTGTCAACATCCTCGACGAAATGAACTTCTATATTTGACTTTGCTTTATAAAGAGACGCAACGTCGTCTATACGTCCCTAGCCTTCTCTCACCTTTCGCTCGTTCTATCTCTTTCTCTTCTACCCTCGTCCGTCTCGACAAAACGAAATTCGCGTTTTCGTCGCAATAAAATTTCATGATTAATAACACACGCGCATATTTCGCGTCGACGGAAATTGCCTTGGTCGAGCTTCTGGTCTTTATTCACTGACCTTGAACGCAAAAGGGATAAATGCCAAAATAATAAAGAAAAAATCTATTGAAAATGATCTTTACGTCAAATTCGCATAATTGTCCTCGAGATATATCAATCATTCTTAGAATAGGGGGTAGGGGGTAGGAGATAAACGTGTAGCCGTAGTCTCTCAGGAACGTATCCCACTTTTATGGCTTCGCTCTCGCGTTACTTTGATCGAAATAACGAAGATTTATCTTCTTTACTATCCTTCGCAATATCTTCCTTTCCAGTGGGCCATGGTATAATGGCATCATGGGTATATATACAACGGGGCTTTTCAGGTTCCCTTACGTTTCGCGAGGTAAAGAGGAAACGTGTATAGCACGAGCCATGAATATATATGACAATGTATATGTATATATATATATACTTATGTTTGTAATACGTATAGTTGGGTTGTAAGAGTTTGAGCTCCTTTTTATTTTCAAAAGGGGGGCCGATGTTGCCTTGTACGTTATACAAGGCGAAACGCACAGGTGCGCACACCGGATAATCCGTCTCTCGGGTTGGGCAGCCAGCTTTCGCGGCAAAAGCAATGTATCATCGGTGCCTGCCCTGCCCCCGTCGTCTCCTTCGACGCTTACCTATACTAATGCGAATATTTACATGGGTCGTTCGACCATTAACCGACCATGAAATTCGTCCGAACATAATTTTGATTCGTTCAACATTACGACGTTCTATTCAAAAAGTTGTAAAAAAGTCAATCGTTTGAACATTCATAAGTTTGTTTTTTGACAAAATTGAGATTTTCGTACATCGCGAAATTACTTATTTCATAAATCTCTGAGTCTAGAATGAAAATTTAGGGTGTTTTACAGCTTGTAAGAAAAAAAATTCAATTTTGTTCCAAAGAAAAGTGGGTGTCTTATCGTAGGGTCGGTTTCACCCCATCAACCCTTATTTTGAAAACTGTTTTTTAAAAAACTGAAAATTTATACTTTGAATATAATTTATTTTCGACATTTTTTCACAACCCTTGATCCTTCACGGTTTTTGTAAATCGCGTTTTTTTCATCATTTCAACTGAAATGTCAAAATGAGCAATGATTTAAAAATTGTTTAGTGGAGAGGTAGAGACTGGTTATTGGTGGAATTCCCCGTACATGGGCACGTACATATTCATACGATGTGTACGTTGCCCCCTAGGTACATATAGATATCAACGTACACGTGCTTTTGGTGGCATCAGCAGTAGAGAGTGGGCTCGAGACGTTGGCTCGTCTATCTCGCACACCTCGTCGATGTCCTCCCTGATGATGCATCAACGCTTCAACCACTCAACTTTCGATATATATTACCCCGATGCCTCGGCCATATGCCAGCGTACAGAACAAAGGGAGGATAATGGTGAATACGGGATAATGTCGAACACCCCCCGATAACTAAATATTCATTGATAATCTTGAATAACGACCGTCCCATGTCCAAACGTCGCGACCTTTATAACTATTATTTGCCTTTTTTACATTCCACCCTTATTACTAAATAAAACCAATTTAACTAAATCACAGGAATTGCGATCGATTAATTGTTTATAATTAATTCACCGCTAGTTGTATAAAATTAATCAAATCATTTGAAAGAAATGTACGTTTATGAAGAATTCTGAATTTAATATAAAAATTAATCTTCACTTTTTCCCTAGGGATTGTTTACGTACCGAGAGAAATAAATTCCACCCCCATTGTTCAACGATCTCGTAGCTGTGTGCGAAACAAAAAAATTATCACCGTACAATTTTATGTTCTACGCTATTTATTTATCTCATTTTTCTTTCTTCGTTTAAAATCCGGTTACCGTTGGGTGTTATTCCTTTCTACCCTAGATAACCCCTGGGGAAAATGTTATTGAACGTTTCTCGTTCGACTGTAGAGAATAGAGTGTGAGAGAGAGAGAGAGAGAATTCTATACTGTCGAATGGGGCTCTCGAGGCTAAAAGCCACCCCTAATATCCGTCAGGCAAGAAACCCTCTCGAGAAGAGAACCAGAGAGTAAGTGAGAGAGAGAAAGGAGAGACTCTCGATGCACACGTAGCATCAGAGTTTCGGAGGTAAATAGAAAGTCACGGTGAGCGATATGCAACGTCAAACATACCCGCGCATCCTAATATATGCAAGTATACATATAAAGTTTATGATATTAGAATGTCTGGCTTCCTCGAAACTTTCGTACTCTCGTCAAAAACTTTTGCCCTAAAGCAAACGCCAACCGCGAGAGTGTCTTCGATCCTCCGGAATATTTTTACTTTACGAGGAAAAATCTCATAAAAGCATTTTCTAGCCTCTCTTTCCCCTTCCCCCCATAGAAAATCTAAAAAAATATGTGCACACGTTGTTGCAGGAGAAGATACTACGTGTGGTCGTACATTCTTTTTTATCGCATTCTTGTTTTCATTTTATTTTTCATTGTTTTTCTTCTTTCTCCCTTTCGTTCGACTACATTACGTTCCCAACCATCCGTGACTCTTCGACGAAATCAAGTGAGCCTGAAAAAGATGCAAAATTCTTTGTTATTATTTATTCTTTAATGTTTTAATTCAATTTATCTTATTCAAGATTCTTCCATTTTTATTCTTATTTTAAATATTTATTGTTCGATATTAATTTAAAAAATGGTCCATTATCGATATAATTCAACTGTGTAATTGCCTCTTATACGTATAAAACAGCAATTATAGCGTAACCGCACGTTTTCGTGAAACAGACTGTCCAGCGTTTACGATTTAACGACTCGCAAGTAGTATAGGTCAGTCACGTATCGGACAGTGTACGCGAGACCGCCCAAAGTCGTTTGGCAAGTTCAACAGACGAGTGTAACGTAAGATCGGTCCGGCTTGCGCCAAAATACATGAGATATTTGAACGCGTTCTGCCGATGTTAGGGTTTCTCTTGGTGGGGGGGGGGGGGGATTGCCAGGGTCTTATCGCTTGCAACGTTGGTCGCGGTGGTATAATGGTCGAGTCAAGACACACGAGAGTTGGCACAAGGGAGTTTGTCGTCCTGAGTTTGTATCCCCTTTTCCCCCTCCCCCTCCCTTCGCCGACTCCACCGTAAACCCGACGGGCAAGTGGATGAGTGGCCGAGAGTCCTGGTGAACTAAGATCCGAAAACCGCATCACTTTCCACAAGCTACGTAGGTACGTAACATTGCTCGTGCACACGTGTACCGAAATGCTTGTAAACGTACAAGGATATTCACGAGGAAGTAAATATAGTCGAATCCTTTATGGGCCACAGGAAATTCGAACTTCTATTTGCATTTGATGTATATGTAAATTGTATGTATGGAGATATTTCTTAAGGGAAAAATGCGGGGTAAAATGAAACGCTTATGATAAATGTAAAAATTTGTCGTCATTCATTCCTATATTTCTAAACGAAAGATTTATATTTTTGAAACACTTATCGATTCTTAAATAGCTGAAATTAATATCCGATATTCTCTCTTTCATTTATTTTTATTTTTAAAAATTCCACTCGATAGTCGAATTTACAAAAAATTGCAACAAACCCAGAAATTGTTCAATAATCAGAAAAAAATAACAAGAATTAAATATTCGATAAATATTATTCAACGATCATAAAGTCAATATTAAAGACTAGATAAAAAAGTATGAATAAATCCCAACAAAATCGCGAATCGTGCGCCTATTTCTTTTTGCCCCATTTCACCCTCAACTCCTAGCTACGTATCCTAAAAAGACGTATCGAGAACGCGCACATCCTTCGTGACTTCGTAAACCGCGAGTATATACATTTCCGGAATCGTGTACATCGAAATATAGACGACGCGCCGAGCTACGTAAGTGGAAATTCCCCGAAGAGTTTTGCTTTGCCCCCAACCACTCTTCGCGCTACGTTCGTATAACCGAGAAATATACGTGACTCCGCTCTCTCTCTCTCTCTCGATCGTGTAGCCGAGATTCGTTCGCCCGGAATCCAGAATCCAGTATGAGAGAAATATATATGTATATAGATGAAATCTTGCTCCCGTCGCTTAGACTCCCTCGTGTGGCGAAAGAAAGTTTTCCTGCACCCCCACCCCTCCGGGCGTCTTTCTAGCACAGTTGTACTCTCGTAACTCGGGTATATCCGGTAGTACCTCTGTATCCACCGTTCGCGAATTCCAGGGCCCATAGTGTGGCAAAGTAATCGTCTACTCTTCCACCTCCCCCACCCCTCTCACTCAACCCCGACCCTTGTCGTTTCGGTAACGCCACGGCGATTCCGAGACTAAGTTTTCGCTTTCGTAGAAACGGCTGCGGTGCTACGTGTATCGCGCGAGAAAGTCCGCGTATTTCACCGGTTTTGTTACATATATATAGGTATGTATGCACGTATGTATATAGGTTCGTTGGACCGCCGGTGGCGCTGCTGCTGTAACCGCAAAAGTGGCGTGGCGCGCTCCGCCGCGTCGCTCGCCCCACGGGGATCGTTACTCGAGTTTTAATTATAATCGTTTTCGTACCGCGGAGTGGTAGAATCGTATGTATACGTGAACAAGGTTACGCACACGGGTGTTTATATATATATATATATATATATATATATATAACTATAAAGCCGTGCGTATATTCTTCCGCAACGCGCTCGCCCGAACTTCAAACTTTCCGCGCGTGTTATATCACGTACCGAGAGAGAGAGAGAGAGAGAGAGAGATCGTTATTCGAGGGATAGTTCTCGGCGCTTCTCTTACTTTTTTGTTATTGTTGTTGTTGTTGTTTTTGTTGTTTTGGTTCTTTTTCATTTCTTTCTCTCGTTTCAATATTTTATATACGCTATTTCGTATGATATACGCGCTATTCGGGGAATAAGCGTAAACGCAATTCGAAACGAAATAACAAAAGCGAACGAGTTTGCGTTACCGAGGTAATTACGAGTAAACTTTTTGTTTTGTTTTTCTTTCTGTTTTTATGAGCAATAAAAGTTTCGTCGTTGAATTTTTTTTCTCTTCTCTTTTTTTTTTACGGAAATCAGAGATCATTTCGGAAATAGGAAAAATAGGACAATAAGCGAAAAATTCAACGCTCGTTGGATGAACAAAGGAAAAAGAATCGTTTGGTATTATTGTCAAATTTTTGTCAGTGGATGAATGAAAACTTTTTTTTATTTCTGTTTTTTTTTTTTTTTTTTTTTTTTTTTTTCAAAAATAACTATTTTTCGTCGCATTTTCATAAAACGGTCGCGAATACAATTTTCACGTTAAATTTCAATGCTCGAACGTGTATACTACTTTCCGAACACGTACGAGATTAAATTCAACGTCAGATACATATAGTGTGTCAAAGCAATGGGCGGAGGCTGTCGTACACAGTTATTGTATATTATAAAGGACCACAGGAGTGTGTAAGCTATATGTGTTACTATGCGGAGAGAGAGAGAGTGAGAGGGGGAGGAGGGGGTAGGAGGACTCTCCGACGGAAGTCGAGTTCTCACCGGTCGCCGGCGACAATGTCCGGCAACCGGAAACCTGTCTAACACCAGCTACCCTCTCTTCTCGCTCTTCCATCACTGGGCGAACGTTCTTCCACCGTACACCGGAAATTCGTTTCGAATCTGCCCACACGCTGGATTTTCCTCATGGACATGTACCTACCAGTCGTCATCCGCCTCTCCTATCGACCGGCGAAGCTTTTTCCTCCCTCTCTCTCTCTCTCTCTCTCTCTCCCTCTCCCTCTCCCTCTTTCCGCGTTCCCTCGTTGAACCGGAAACTTTTTCTCGAACGAATTCTTTTCATTTCCGGCGCTTTTCCCTTCTTTATCGCGAAGCCATATTGAACGTCGGACGAAAATTGAACATTTGCAGGGACTTTTCTTAATTTTCTTTTTTTCTATATTTTATTATTATTATTTTTTTAATATATTTTTTCTTTTTTCGAAATCGCAAAGTCCTCTCTCCGTGTCCTGGCACGTCTGATGAAAATCTTGCTTTATTCGAGATGGTAAAAAAGAGACAAGGTTTCATTTTTCAACGAAACGAGTTTGGGAACGACGAGCGATTTATTTCACGATTTTCTATTTTATTATTTATTTCTTATTCGTCATCGGTACAAAAACAATATTTCTGGCTAGAGATTATTATATTTACATTTCGTCTATTAATATTCTCCGCGTGTCTGTACGGTTGAATCGCTTGAAACTCGTAACGAGAAATTAGTGAGCTGCCTGACCATTCGCCGGTCTTTACTACTTAAACCCGTTGCAAAGTACCGCAAGGCTACAAAATTAGCTTTTCATTTATATTTCAACGTTCCGTTTTATTCGGCTTATTTAGTCGCTGCTCCTCTCGACCTAAGAAACGCTAGAAACTTATCCTTGAACCTTCAATCCCCCCCCCCCCCCTTCCTTCTCCTCGTCACCTCAGCAACGACGTCGAGTCGAGCGAATTACTTCGTCCAACGTTTCACTCTGTCTCCCTTATTTCCTTTTTTTACGTTCACCAGCTCGATGCTTTTTACCTCGCAGCAGTGGCGGTTTATCTCGAATTACTTCAGTATTTCTCTCGACCCGCTCTCTCGCACGAAACTCGAGGAATAATCATTTCATCCCCCAACCCTTACCCCCCGGGGGGAGACGCTCGCACTCGAGTCTCGCTAACCTTAAGAATTTCTCACAGACGTTCTTCCGAGCGAAGAATGTCGCGATGTCTGAACGTGGCTGGCGAGATTGAAACGATAAAAAAAAAGGAACACAAATATTCCCGATCGACGAACGTTCCACATATTTACGCTCTTCTCTACAATATGAAGAAAAAAAAATTCGTTCTTTCTTTTTCTCATACTTATGCTTATTTCTTTCTTCGACCAATGTCAACATTTCTGTTAACGTTCTTATCATATTTTTTTCCCGACACGATAAATTTTATTGTACTCTTGAACTTTATCGTAACAACGCGACAATCTCTCTTTGTAAGTTCTCTAAAATTTAAAAATCCTCGACGGTTCGAGGCTCTCGCGAACGATTGTATCGCAGGAGATCTCATCACTTTCTTTTGAAAGAAAGAAGGAAGACGAGGACGAGTTTGAGAGAAACGAGAGAGAGAGAAAGGGAGAAAGAAAAAGAGAGATCCGCGAGTGAAAAAAAAGCTCTATAACGTTACGATCTCTTTGTGTGTACACGAGAGTCTTCCCTTGTGAAGGGATACTGAGCGTAAACGGCGAGAGGGTGAAAGAAAAGTATAAAAAAAGCGAGCGAGAGAAAGAGAGAGAAGAGAGCATTCAATTTAGTGATGGGGATCGAACGACGGTCTAGCGAGAGAGAGGGAGCAAAAAAAAAGAGAAAAGATAAAAAGAGGAAGAATATAAAGGGGGCCAAAGCGAAAGACTGAGCGAGAGAGCCAATGTTGGAAAAGCGCCGATAAGCTTCGTAAAAGCTCTTGAACTTCTTGGCGAGTGAACGTCCCGTGACGTGTGCACACAACCGTGTCGATAGAGAGAGAGAGAGAGAGAGAGAGGGAGGAGAGCCCGAGGACAAACGTGTCACTGGCCCAACGAAGAGTTCGAAGTGCCACGTTTCTTCCGTCTTTTTCTCTCTCTCTCTCTTTCTCTTTCACCCTTGGGTATTACAAGGCGAGAGAGTCTTTGGAATTTTTGCCGAACGTTTGAAAAGTTCATTATATAAGAGTCCGAAACTTTTTCGGCATTGTCTATAGATATATAAGGGAGGTTTTTTCTCCATTTTTTCTGTCAATCAACGAAAACTTCGCGGCATAATGCAGACTCGAGCCAAGAGGAGCGAAAATGTCTTCGGGGACGTTATGTTTTTTACTCGAACAACTCTCCTTACCCTCGTTGTTTTTTTTCGATGCGTTCGACTCTTTTTTTTTTCTTTTTTTTTCTTGTCACCGTCCGACCGGAAAATAGATACACCGGGCTAATTTCATTTAACGCCCATTCTCTTACGCCCGCAACCTCCTTTCAACCTTCTTTCAACCTCACCTCGTCTCACGAGAAAGGAACGTCGCTCCTCGCAAGGTTTTTACGATATTTTCCTCGTGCCACACGGTATTGTTTTTTTTCTCGTTCGAGACATTTTTCTTCTCGTTACACATTGTCTCTAGGTTTACGAGAGACACGGGACGTACCGTGCCAGACCGCACTTATCGTTATTGTCGTACCTCGCCGAAGCTATTAAAGCACACGGTTATTTTTATTTTTATTTTTATTTTTACTTCCCATCGCGGTACGAACGTTGATCACTTTTAAGAAATTAAACATTGATCAAAGCACCCCTTTTTCTTTCTTTTTCTTTTTTATACAAAATTTCAAACAATTCGCTCGCGTTTTTTTCCGTATTGATTATTTTTATCCTACCCATCGATTTTTTTGTTCATTGAACCCTGAAAAAGAAAATTGATTCGAACGTATGAAATATTGAAGAAAAAATTCATTCTTTCGTAGGCAAATCGTCCTTCATCTCGATTTTGGGAATCGCGGCAGCGGAAATTCTTGGATAATCGTATTTCGTTTTTATAATTTTTAACGTCGACTCGTCGAATCTCGTACGATTCGGTGGTTTTGGCGCGTCGGGAACTCCGATTATACGCTTTATCTCTCTTTCGGGGAAATTCAAAACCAGGGGCTCGCAATCACTCGTCCCTTTCGCTCTCATTCTCGTTTTCTCCCTTTCAACGTTTTCACGTTGTTTCACGCGCGAATAATCCTCTCGTTCTCTCGTCGGTACGTCGATATCACCGTCGTCGATGGAAATTCTCGCGAAATCCGTTATCGATCGATCTATAAATATCGATTCGTCGCGACTTACGACAGCCTCGTCGACGTAATCGCTCACGGCGAAAATTTCGTCGAGCTTCGTCGCGTACCTCGTTGTCTCGTCGCGACGTTTCAGCTTTCTCGGACTCGCTGATTTTCCTGATTTTCCTTGAACCATCGGCTCGCGCCATTCGCGAGCTTCTCGCTTCGCTACTTTCACCGCCTCGTCGAGGAGCGTAGGACGAGCGTCCTTTCTCGACGCTATTAATTTTTCATCGAGCCTCGAGAACGACGTCGCTTCGTCGATCGGGTCGAGCAAATGTCCGAGCTCGTCGGGGGACGCGACCTTCGGCAAATTAATTAACATCTCCTCGATCATTATTCCCGTCTCCGACTCGTCGTCCGACGTTTCCACCGACGACACGGCTTTTTCATATTTTTCAAGTCTTTTTTTCGTTTCTTGAAAAAACAAAACAAAAAATTTGAAATCATTAATTTTCGTTATGGAGAAAAAGAAACGTTACGATTGAACTGAATTACAAGTTTGTTTACTCAAATTCGACTGGATTTTAAGAAAATGTTTTTTTTATCGTACTAATTATCTTTCCAATCAATTTTTAATTGGGTCTGAACGAACTTGATTCGTATCCCTTACGATGACTTTTATTAGTTTTTTTTTCGTTAAATCAGTCGAATAGTCGAGTTTGAAAAGCGGAAACAATTTCTTAATTGAAATATGGGCGAATATACAAAAGTTGGGCCACTTTTGGCCAAATTTTGTTGATATAGTTTTCAACCACATCTTATATATATTTTGGCTTGAGTACATAGTTTGTACCATCAATATACTATCCTATGACGGGCCAGTCACTTTTTTAAATATTTTGCGAGTTATTTGTATTTTTTTAAATTTCACTGCCAACGGACTGACGAGGATGGCACAGTACTGATTAAGAACACTATTTCGTATGAAATATAAGGTTTACTGTAACTTTGAGTATTTTGAAATACAAATATCTTACAATGTAATAAAGGCGCATATTTAATGAATTAAATCACATTAGTTAGTGTTAATATTACCTCTAAAACTATGTAATACTGTAAATATGAACTACAACAGTGTTCAAAACAGCCTTTTCATTTTATAATGTTCAGTATCACTTTGAAGTAGTTGCCTTAACATTAGACAATTCTGAGAAATTAAAATTAAAGCAAAAACGAAGTTGCCTAAGCAGTAAGGTATTTTCCATCACTAGGTAAAAATTGCGAAATATAATGACCATTTGTTAAAAATAAACAAAAATAAATTAAAATTTCTCAATGGTGGGCAGTGATGAGCAAATTGATCGCAATATTTTGAGCCCAGAAAAGATTCCGGTCGTACTTGGATAACTTAGAAATCGTCAAATTAGTGTTTGTTATGAAATTGTTTAATAACTTTTTTTTTAATAATTGCTACCGCTAGAGCAATTTTATATTCTTGATGAGCAAATTGCGAGCAATTTTTTGAGATATAATTCATTGAAATTGCTTCTAGTTCGGCGCTAACTTGACTCATGTTACAAATTTTGAGAAAAGTTACTCTCAATTCACCATCTTCATTATCAACAGAAGAACAGATCCCTGAATAAGGATATTCTGCTCTTCGTGCTACATATTTAATCAAAATATAGGCACCACAGTTATAATCATTTCGCAAACAAATGATTGCACACTATAACAAGTAATAAACTCGATCAGAAATAAATAAATCATCAGTTCCCTGGTAACACGGCAGTCCTTTGGTGCAATCTCAGACAGCGGACTGACGACAAAGTACTGACGAATAGGACATTAATTTGAGATTATACTAAAAACTTATGTGTTTATCAGTATTTTTAATTATAAAGATGGTATATTTTTACAAATTACATGTAATCATGCATAAATTTAAAGAAAACATAGGTACTAGAGGAAATAAAGGATTACCAGAGTACTGACAATTTGACTGAATCAGCATGTGCACACGCGGTAACAACGACGCTAGCACTTGCCTCGACATGGCTGCCGTCAATATGGTGCGCTTTGCAGTTAACTTTAGTACCAACATTCAACACTGAACAATGAGTTGATCGTAGTTCGGCAATATTTTGGGGGAATTTCAAATTTCAACTTGGCACAAAGGACTGATGGGTAAAAGTGATGACAAAGTTTGTAAATTTTTTAAAAATAGCTTTTTACAGATTCTATAAATAAACGTGTGAATTATATTAATAAATGTTTTACAGAATATATAATAATAATCAGATTAACAATAAACACGGAATATTTTGTTATACAAGCTCCTGATTAAGCGTTTTTGTGATTATGACACGCCAGGGTACTGATGTTTTGAGCATTCATTGCGTTATTTTACTAATTAGCTTTTGAAGTATGTAATTCAAATTGAATGGATACATGGCGAGGATCTAGGAATTTCATAATATATTGTCGCAGAATAAAGTGCATAAATATTTTCGTATTTATTGGCCGATGACAGCGAGTTGCCCAATTTTTGTATATTCACCCATATACATGAGGTATTCTATTCGGTAGTTCGAGAAACGCGTTATAATTGGTTCTCTTCAAGCTTCTCGACTGCATACTGTAATTACACGTACACGAATATATCTATATATGTATACAACCACTTACATACATACATCGATATGCTGTACATTAGGGTCCCACAACTTTGGACGACCAAGAGTTAGAGACGTCCTAACTATTGGAATAGCAGTAAGCCAGCACTCTAAAATTAATTCATGCCTTCCCCCCACCCCTTGCAACACGTATAGGTTATTCCGTCATTAACCATTCGACACGAAATTTGTCACTTAGTTATTCATTTCTTTCATACTTTATTTCGTGTTCAAATATTAAATATTTTTTTAATAGTGATAAAACCGATATAGCAATGTTAAATTAACTGGAGATATAAGGGTTGAATATTGAATTATTTTTAAAGAGTTTAAAATCAAAGTGATTCGATTGTTAGAATAGAATTTTTTTTTATCGTATGAAATAAATTTTGAGAAGGGTTTATGAGGTAATTTGGGAGAAAAGGTTGATCTGGTTATTCGTGGAACGACCCATAGAAATATTATACTATACGTGCCGTATGACCGTGAGAGCCCAAAGTTCTCGTCACGGTGGAAATCTTGAAACGCACACTCAGTAAATAATCGCTACATTTGCTGACGACGAGAACCTTAGCCCCCACCCCCATTGTTCGCTCTCTCCCGCTCGTGCCGAACAATTCGTCAAGTTTTCGAGAAACCCACCGTCCTAATCATCGAACTTTATTCACGTCCGTTCGGGATCGCGATTATATTGAAATCTGCACGAGAACTTCCTCTTCCCGTTTCCAAAGTGTCATACTGTTTTAATCAAATATTCAATCTTTCGCCAAATTCCACTTCTCTCGTCGACCCTAATTTCATCGTCGGTCAATAATTCGACTATTATTTGCAAAATTATATTCCCCTGATAAAAATGAGATTAAGAAAAATTAAATCCAAAGTAAGTGAGTAAAATAAAACAATATCAAATAAAATTAATCAATCGAATAAATTCCATAAATAAAATAATCTAAATTAATTGAAACAAATTAATGTAATGAAAAATAACAAAATTAATAAAACCGTAATTCAGATAGATTAAAGTTAATTCAAACTGATATTTAAAACGAATGAAAAAAATAATTAGAAATAATTCTCACCTATCCGATCGGCGCAGCACACTTCCGGCCGACAAACATCGCGGCATGGTTTTTCCATCTTGACCAATTTTCCTCGTCTCTCAGGTTTTTTATCCTCGCCACGTGGACCAACTTTCGTCTTATCGTCTCTCGTATTACGCGCGATCCTCTTCCTTTCGTCACTCGTTTCTCGATCGTCGTCATCGTCGTCGGCATCGTCCTTCTCCTCAATTATTACTTCGAGCTCCTCCCTCTCTTCGTTCGTCCTCATCTCTTCGTCCCGACGCTCGTCCTCCCTATCGCCCTTCTTTCTTCTCACTATCACGATCTCCTCGTTTCCACCGTGACCTCTCGATTCCTTCTCGACACCGCTTTTTCTACCCTGCCTCGTGTCTCTATCGACCTTCGAATCTTCGTGCTTTTTGCGCTTTCCCTCGGTCCCTGTCGAGGACGTTGCGACACGACCAACGACCCCCTCGTCACCTAACCCTTCGAGGGCCGCGACTTCCGCGTACTTTTCCATCTCCTACGATGAAAGAACAAAATTGAGAATGATAAAATAATAGAGAGGACGAGGGAGAGAGAAAAATGTTCACCGTCACGAGGAACAATATATTTCTTGGTTTTATACGTTTCTTCTTCTTTACGACCTCCCCGCGCGCATTACTGTCCCATACGTTACGCTATTATTTCTAATGTAAAGAGATTTACCGGTCAAATAATGAAAAAAAAACGAGACAATTCACATTTTCTGCTTCTCAAATCGACGAAATAATCGTAAATATCATTGTTTCTCTCTCGAATCTTTCTATTTTCACTCGACTCTCGCCCGTCGTAATACACTTCGTTATTATCGTTATCAATTACGCAAAGTGGCGATGCGAAACGACCGTTTCGCTTTACGACGACTTTTCTAAAAACAAAAACAAAAAAAACATCCCTCTCTCCCTCGAAGGCTTTTATTAAGCTCTCGAAGCACGCGATACTCGTCGAGGTGAATTCAACTCCCACGAGAGGGAAAAGTACGTATAAAATTGCCGACGCAAAATGGCGGCGTACCTTTAATAATCAGAAATTCTCGAGACCTCGAGATTTTTTAAGTCTCAGAGAAAAAAAAGAACATATTATCGTAAAAAAAATAAAGATTAAGAAATTCTCACTTTATTGATAATGTCGAAGTAGCGAGTCTCGGCGTCGACGAGCTCCGGATCTCCCGAGGACGTAACCACGTCCTTGACTCTCCTCGTCTTTATCTTGCCCTTCCTGTCCCTGTCCTCGATCGCACCGACGCCCTTCGTACCTTTGTCCTCGGCTCTCTTGTCACTCGCATTAACGTCCCTGACACGAGCATCTTTGTTGCCAACCCCTTTGCCTTTTCCTGTAAATCATTGTTTCCAACGGGCGTCGTGTATTCAACCTCCGTCGCGTCACAGCCGTACGGTAAAAGCCCTTAACATCGCGAGCCAAAACCTCCCTCGAACCTACCCCCTCCCCTCTTTTCCAATCTCCCATTGTCTGTATTTCGCGGTGATATTATATTCGAGTGTCATAAACTCACCGAGTTTGGTGAAGCCACGAACGAGTTCACCGTAGCGATCCCTACATATACATTTATATATACATATGGGTGTATATATGTATATATAAATATAAATATACCAACGGAATTTCTACGCACTAGACTACTATATGTGATATCTACACGTTTCGCAAGCTCTCTGTCGTTTGGAATGGCGGCGTGTCTCTTCCATAAATCCGTTTTATGGCAGTTGGCTATTCGTACGAGACACGTCCACGTATTGTGGAGCTGGTGCTCTCGTTTCACCCGACGTACGATAATATAAGACCGTATATGTATACATATAGCAATATATATATATATTCGTACATATAGTTGTGTGCTTATATACTTATACCTTTGGTTGGTAATAGTGACTCTTCCATCTGTTCGTAACTGATTCTCTGTGCGAGACGTACCTCCTTCAAGCGATTGTCAACCGCTTTCTCGTAGCGACTGCATCGCTCCATATACTGTCGATTGAGAAATGTTTAATCAACGGGTACATACGACAGGTTAACATTCGTAATTGTTGAACGATTCTCTCTGTCTCTAGTCTCTATCTTTCTGTCTGAGTTGAATCGGTCGTACGCGCAAACGGGCTTACCGCAGTCATCAGGACCTTGTCGTTTCGAGCATTCGTCGTCAACGCTTCCGACGATTCGACGAGATAAACGTTACCCGCGTCACTGCCAACCGCGACAAGCCTCCCTTCCTCGTGAGGCGCTATCGCCTTCAATCCGTTCTGACAAAGACGTATCGTCTTTACAGGTGTTTTCATACCGACCAATAAATCGTAAATTTTTACTACTCCGCTCTCGTCGATCAGGTAAAAGACCGAGTAACGTGACCTGCTCCAGCATCCACCGGTCAGGGCTATTTTATCGCGTCTGTTGATATATATTTTTTTGTTTTTAATTTTCTTCGTTTTCAATTTATTATTCAAAATCGATAAATCGAACATTTTATCGAATTCGTATTAGATTCGTTTAAGTCGAGGGTGAAAATTTATATTAGCGAAATCATTTCGATTTTATTCGCAGAAATTTGAGTTTTTTTTCGTTTTTTGTTTTGCAAATTATTAATAAAAATCGATGGATCCAGCCTTTTATCGAATCCGTATTAGATGCGTTTGAATCGTGTGTAAAAATTTGTCGTTACGAGCGAAATCGTTTCGATTTTATACGATAAAATCAAAATTTTTGTTTGTTCTTTTTTTTCTTTCAATCGAGACGTCGAACGAATATTGATTTTTTTTAAAAAATATTTATTTCACTCGTTTTTCTCACTTGCTCGAGACGAGATTTCCCTCTCTCGTATCCTCCGCCCATATTCTCGCGACCCAACCGCCGACCGTCAAAAAATTCTTCGCGCTGAAAGGATTGCGATCTATCGCGACTACGGGCCCGTCGTGACAGGCGAAACGTAGGGCCAATTTTTCTTGCGCGTTCTTCCCCTTTCTCGTGCCGCTCACCACTATACCGTTCTCCATCCCTGCCATGAATTTCGTACCCATCGTCGGCTCGAATTGCAACGAGGAGACACCGATCGCACGTACGACGTCGGCCCTCGACGGATTCTCGAGATCCATCACCAGTGTTTCCGTTGGTTCCCGCAATTTTCTCAAATCCCACCATTTTATCGCGCCACCGGTCGACGCCGAGAAAAATTCCGTATTCGTCTTAGAATTTATCCAGAGAGCGAGATTCGTCGGATTTCTTCTCGTTTGTTTCCCCGTCACCCGATCGAATTCGAATAATTTCGTGAAAAATAAAAAATATCAATTTTATTGAATAAATAAACATTTATATGTTTCTTTTTCTTTCGATAAAATAAAAAATGTGACGATAAAGTTTAATCAAGTGTAAATTTCATTTCGAGATACACGATCGATTCGTTCGATAAATCGAAATCGTAATTAACGAGCATGATCGTAATCAACCGATATCGAATTAACGAATTTGTCGTGTCGCGAAGAGCTCGTATACCTGTGGCTGAATTGTAGATGAGACATCTGTACCGGTTTATCGCCCTGTCGTATGTCCCAATTGCACACCTGACCGGACATCAGTCCACTGATAAGCATCGACGGATCGCGGGGATTGAATTCTATCGTCACCGAGGGACACGTCGCTTTCAGTGCCATGAACGGCTTGTTCGGATTTTCTGTCGATTACAAGAAACCACGCATCACGAATCGCATTAATTTCATATTCTCGATGTCTCGAGTTGATTTTTCAAAAAGTTTTCACGCTATTTCTCAAGATCGAACACTTTTTTTGACTCTCAAAGGGAAAATAAAAATTCCATCAAAAATCTGAAAAAAAAACATTAAAAAATGGAGAAATTTTCTACCGATTTCCCAGATGTAGGACCAAGGATTACGATCGATCGGCACGCGTTCGAACTCCATCGAGCAGTACGAGACCGCGAGTCGTTTTCCGTGATCTGACGACCACGATAGATGCGTTATCGGTCTGACGATCGTTTGCGGATCTTCGTACACGTTCACGGTTCTAACGGGCAAATTTTTTTTTTTATATCATTTTTTTTCAGTCTATACAAATCGCTTATCTATGACTCGACGAGTCGTATTCTCGTCTGTGGAACGAACAACGAGAGAAAGAAATATCCGTATATATCGATTTTTTTAAATATTCGTCACGGAAACAATCCCGAAGGACTCACCTCACGTCCAGAGGCAATACCAGTTCGGTCGTCACCATGTCGTCGAAAAAATTCTCATATATATTGACCGCATTGTTCTGGAGCACACAGCGCTCCATCGGCTGGAATAACCATGATATTCTTTTTTTGGTTTCGTTTCTTTTTTTTCTTTCTTTTTTTTTGTTTTTTTTTCTTTAATACTCTCGCATATCGAATCACCGAAGCTCGTCCTTTGTACTCTAGAGATTGTTCTTTCTCTTTTTTTTGGGCCGCGCTTTTAAAGCTTTTTTTTCTTTGACTATCGACGCTCACGCACTTCCAGCAGCTTTTTCATTTTGATCGGCCAAATATCGTCCTTCTCGATCCTTCGACGAAATCTCGCGGTCGCCTCCTCGTCCTTTGGATTCATTTCTCGTGGCCAACCGCCCTCGGTGTGCGACATACCGGTCTCTTTCGTCGGTGCGCTCGTCGTTTGAACCTTGAGTAAGTTTTTTTTGTGAATAACATTAAAACAAAAAATAAACGATACGAATTAATTGTATAAAAAAAATGTCAGTAAATTAAAGAATTTTGAGGCAAATTATTGGTTATTTGTTATTCAAGCGAGAATGTGAAACGACGGGAATGTACGAAAGGTTGGAGACGCCTACGAACCTCGTGGACCGCGAATTGTTTCGAATTCTGAACACCGACGTGACAAGGATTTCGATAAATGTAATCGTTCATGAGTTCCCGATTCGGAAGAATGTTCTCGTCTATCGTCGGTCCCTCGTCGTCGAATATACATTGCTTGCCGAATTGCGAGCGCGTTTTCACGTGAACGTACTGAATCTCCATGACGAACAGCGCTATGCGATACGAATATTCCGTTCTCGTTTTCCGCGATATTTTCTGTTTTTTTTACTCGACGTATATCTTATGGCCGTTGGATAGTATGCAGATGAAACTCGGAAGAATTATTAGGCGGCTCCTGTCGATTGCAAAAGTCTCCTCCTCCTCCAGAATCGTGAATGCGGCCCCCCTCGCACAATCGTTTCTATTTTATTTTCGTTTTTTTTCTCTCTCGGAATCGATTTCCGCTTAAGCGTTTTTTTGTTTTTTGATTTTTTTTTGCTGCGTCTGCTTCAGACACCTGAAAAATCAATATTTATGGCTAACGATGTTTATATTCTAGATTACTGGTGTGCCTTTTGATGAATCGTTTTCCAATTCTCTCGTTGGTATTAAGTTTTTTCATCAAAAAACGGAATTTTTATGTTTTTTGGGGGGATTTTATTGACGAATTGTGAAAAATCGGGGATAATATTGTGATATTCGTGTTGTGTGGGAAATTTGCGATCCAACGATCGTCTTACGAATTCAATTTGGACGTAAAGAAATTTTGAAAATTCGAGCGGGGTCGATCAAACGATCGATATTTTTGTTTCGTCCGAATTTACCTCATAGGGTACTCGGGGAATCGCAAATTTCCCGCACAACACGAATATCATAATGTCTCTCCCGATTTCTCCCGATTTATCGGTCAAAATCGAAAAAATCGAAATTTTCATGTTTTTCAACTTTTTGCTCGATAAAAAGAATATTATATTTTAACCAGCGTCCATTTAATTAACTTTTAAACAATCTTGCGTAACAAAAAGTTGTAAACAATTCGAAAAACGGAAAGAAATATCTCACGCTTTTAAATCCCAGCGATAAAGAAACTAAGGTTTTCGTTAAATTGCTTTGATCACTTTTGTTATTATTTCGATGAGCTTTTTTCAATAAAAATATGCGACAGAGATAACAAGAGAGTGAGAGAAAGACAAAAATTAAGTGAAAATGACCCAGACCCACGTAATTTACAGACTCCGCGTACAATCCACAAAAATAATGAATGCAAATGATGAGATACGTCAATAGCAAACAATACGAGCGTCATCGGATTTACAATTTGTATGCTCCTCATTCATTATATGATTCTGGATGCATATGGAAAACGTTGAATATTAAAAATAATAATTTTTCGTATATTCCTCTCCCTCTTTCATTCTCTCCCTTTCTCGCTCGACAAAAATTTCGTGCTTCAATATGCCGGACGAATATGTCGAATAATCTCTACAGCAATACGAGATCCGGACAATGGGCGAGAGTGGCCGGGCCGGGGGAGGGGGGGGGGGGAGCTACTAGCAATATAACGGCTATGAAGTGAGCGTGATGCTGTCGATTCGAAAAGTTACTCTCCCCCTCTCTCTCTCTCTCTCTCTCTCTCTCTCTATCTCTCTCTTTCTCTTTTTCGGCTATAAATTCAGTTCCGCAGTGAATGCGGGCAAACTTTTTGATGGGGACAGACATTTTTTAAATATTTTTTTTGGTTGATTTTTTTTTTTTTAAGTTTTTTTCATTGTACGTTTTCTACAGTCTCACTAACAGCGCTATTGTGACTCGAAGCAGGGCATTTTCAAGCTGTAATACCTGCTCATGCGAAAACTAAGTGGAAAAAGAGAGAAAAAAAGAAAAAAAGAGAAACGAAACAAAAAAATTATCACGAATTTCGGTCGAAAGGATTTTCTACGGCTCGACCAAAACTCCACTAAACAACGATATCGCGATGAGCACAAAGAAAGGAAAACAACAAGAACAACAACAAAAGGCACCAACAACAAATACAACTACAAAAAATGAAAAAAAAAGAACAACGCGACGAAACAACGAGTATAATCCTCGCGTTTGCGCTTCCTCAGTCACACTTTTTTAATTAATCATTGCCCCGAAAAACGTTGGCTCCAAAACAAATCTCAATTACCGGACGCGGCTTACGGCCGTTTTCCAGTTTCAGAAGAGCGGAAAAGCCTCGTAGAGTTTTGGTGGGTGCAATCGGCTTTTTTCGCGTTTTATCGCGGAGATAGACCGTCGACGGGGGGGGCATAAAGCACGCGCGTGGAAAATTTTTGCTCTCTGTCTGTCTGTCTCTCTCTCGTTTCGTCTCAACGATGTACCCGAACACGCGTGTATCGCGTGCAATAAAAAGTTGTTCGCAGAGCTTTTGCGCGGCCCGTTCGATCCGCTAGGAAAATAGGATTTCGCGAGACCAGAAGAAAAAGCCTTTTTTCCTTCGAAAAAAAAAATGAAAAAAATAAGACAACAGAAACAACGATTAAAAAAGGCCTCTCTCGGCACGTTCGAGCCGGATAAAATTGTTTTCGCGAAGTTACGAAAAACACTTTCTAAAAAAAAAAAAAAAAAAAAAATCACAAAATTGCGAACGAAAAAAAAGCAATAATAAAATCCGTAAATCTATTTTTATAATCCTAAGTCAATTTTTTCGATACACTCGGAAAAAATTGTTCGCAAAATTTCGTTGGCCCCCGTGTTTCGGCGGACGGGGGTTATTTTTTTCAAAAAATTTCGACAGTTTTCCCAACAAGCTTTAATCCCACTTTATCGATTAATCCCCGTCCCTTTTCAACCCACACCCCCACCCCCCACCCCCAACCCCTTCTCGTCCCATCGTGTACATAATGGTAAATTCAACGGGCTGAAAATACGCGGATTTTATCCCTTTAGCTTCGGTAACTCCGCCGGGGCGAAAACACGATATGCTCTTAACGAGTAAATAAAAAAAACCACCCCCCACCCCAACGCCCAAAAAAAACCTCGCGCAAACACATAAATTTCATTTTTATCTCCTTATATACGAAATACGTATATTTCTTTCGCAAGTGTCGGGAGAGCGAAGCGTGTAATGATCGTTGCAGGAACAAAATGCAGGAAATAAAACAAAAAACAAGAACAATAATAAAAAGACAATTAAAAAAACACACGTATTCATAATTAACGAAGAACCGTTATGTAGTTGGAAAATCCGAGATTCGATAGGAAACCAATGGAACGAACGCGACGATTATTATTTGTTCGTAATTTATTTTTATACGCACAAAAGTAAGTACCGCGTTTTCCGCGCGAATATTTCGCGGGTCCTATCGATACACGCTTCATTGCTCTTCGTAATATTTTTTATTTCTTCCTTTATTTTTTTTCTCCATATATTTACTTTAATCGTGAAAAATCGAGCGAGAGAAAATGGAGAGAGAACGCTCGAGAAAATAAACTCGAGTTCGTGTCCCGAGTCGATATGGTCACGAAGTAGCGAGAGTAGACTCGCTCTCTCTCTCTCTCTCTCGCTAGCGTCACAAAACCCATTAGCTCGGAAACTCTGTGGGAGTTGCGTAAGCCGCGAAATGAAAAAGATTCAACGTTCAATTTTTCTTTTATCTCTTCTCCTTCCTTCTCTCTCTCACACACACTTTCTCTCTCTTTATCCCAATGATATATCTCTTTTCTCCTCTGTTCCCTCGTATCCGTGTCATAATCCATAACGGAGCGTCACGTTCTGAACTCGAGATAGTCGAGAGTTTCGCGCCTCACCGAGAGACAACTGAATTCGTCCGTGACAAATGCGAGTCGGAGAAACGAGAGAAAGAAAGAGAGAGAGAAGAAGAAGAAGAAAAAAAATGAAAAACACGAGTAAAACTTCACACTTCAGACATTCAAAACACGGGAAGCACTTTTCATATTCTCCACCGACAAATTCCCCCTGTCGGACGATAAAAAAAAAAGAAACATCCGATCGTTTTTTCGTTTGTCGTCGAGAAAATATAATTCGAGAAAAATCGCAACGTAACGCGGAAAATAAACATGAAATGAACGAACGCTGAAAAGCTGGGCACGCCGCCATTTTGTCGACCGCCCGGCTCCATTTTGTCATCTCTCCCGAAGCACGATGTAAATCGACGTGATAAAATAAAACGGAAAACTTAAAAAAAAAACGAAAAAACATATATAAACATTTGGAAGAAACACAACGGGGTAAGGGGGCTGGAAATGTTGAAGATTTTCTTGAAAAAGGTATTTTGGTTTGCGTGGTAACAAATAAAAGATAACGAATTAACGAAAAAAATACCAATAAAAAAATATATCTCGACGAGGATGAGAACGCGGATGAAAAGGATACGAGGAAATGAAACAATAGCGAATAAAGATGATAAAGCGAGAACGTATGGGTCCGTTTCAAAAATGCATGATACGAGCCGCTCTCGATTCAAGCTTTTGAAAAGCCTCTCGGCGCGCTTTAGATGTTTTTTTTTCTTTTTCTTTTTCATTTTTGTTTTTCTTTCTTTTTCGTTAACTCCAAAGCTCGCGCGCGTGTAATAGGAAAATTCTGAAAACGAAAAATCCGAAACGTCGAAGCTCTCTCTCACTCTTTCGCTCGCTCGTGAAAGCCATTTTCTATTCCCTACGCGCTTATTCCCTCCATTGTGCTTTTGATCTTAAGAACGTTCTGGCACAATGAAAATAATAATGCTCATTCCCTTTATTGTGCTTAAGCCTCGAGGGCCACAAAGCCCAATGAAGGAAAATAAGAAAACTACGGAGGGAAGAAATGCAAAAAAGAAAGGGAATAAAAAGTAAAACGTCGAATAATCCGGGGCGCAACAAGACGTGCGTTATTTTGTCGCTATTTTCGCATTCGTATTTAATTTATCGAGTACAAAAAAATTGCTTTATATTTCTGAATGAAAGTTTGTCGTTTGAAAAAACAAATCAGCAAAAAAAGAAATAATCTAATTTTTATTCACGTTCTCCGTTTCGCCGTACTGGCAAAGTGTGTTACATCGTAAAAACGTTTGAAAAAACCAACCAAAAAAATTCCATCCGCTCGAACAGGCTGCCGGAACTTTTAATTTCGCGTGGACAAGATGGCGGCGATTTTTGCCGACGGCGATAATAAAGTCAAGCGCGGGAGATCGGGATTTCCCGTACGAATTCCAGCCTTTGAGGCCGTACGACATTGGATTAATCGAGGATTTTCCGAAAGTAATGGAGTTCCCGACGTTATCACCCGGCAAATCGAAAGCGAGCACGGTAGGCGAGCTTCGGTTTGATAAAAAGCATCCGTCGCCGTTTGTAAAAGCCACGACGTATTCTCAAAGAGCGTCGAACAATTTGTCTCCAATCTCATTTCCATCACGATTCTTTTGCCTGCTGTCCAATCGCGTACCTGAAAAAATCCTCGGGAGAAAAATCAAGAGAGTTCATGACGAACGCTTTGGTTCCAACGAATCCAAAGATAATGAGGAAAAAACGTGTAAAAAGGGGAAAAAACTTGAAGAGGAAACGACGAATCGTTGTCGGCCATTTTCCGAACCGGAGAAACTTACGGACGCGGTGAAAAAGCCACGGGCGGTCTCGAGAGATTCTTGCGAACCGGAAACTCGTAATAGTTGTTCCGGTGATGAAACGAAAATGATTTCGCACGTCCGGGGGACTTTGGAAAATCAGGATGGAACGATCGTTCGGTCACTTCCGGTTAAAGAACGAGGGAAAGGTCCTTCGGGCTCGTTGTCCTCGCCGCAGGAGTCTAAACGGAAGAAAGACATGTGCGTCGACCCTACTTCTTCTTCGCGTCCAAATTCTCGATCCAAGAGCGAACGAACGTCTCCTAAAGCTTCGAAAGCGTTCGAGGGGAAGATCCAGGACGATTATCGAGAAAAAGAAAAGTGCTTGGCAAAATCACCTTTGTCTCAATATTCAATCTCTTCGTCAGCTAAAATTCAAGAAAGTCGTCTTCCATACGCAACGAAGATGGAAGAATGTAGTTCATCAAGACTCCGTCCGCAGGACAGGGACGACGTTAAAGAGGTCGACGAACCCTCGAAAACTGTCTGGAAGATTAAAAATTTAACAAGATTGAGGAAATGTTCTCTAGACTCTTTAAAGGACAAATCCACGAAGAATATTGTTTTACCCAAGTCCAGGGAGTCCTCAAGCTCGTCGTCCCAACACGCACAACCAAATTTAACTACTTCCGGTCATTGTTGCTTTCGAAAGTTTTCGCCCAGTTTGTCAGGCTTGAGTAATCAAAGTCCAAATTTATCGTCCTTGAAGTATCGATTGAGCAAATGTCCTTGCATCGATGAGATGTGGCGAAATTGCGATAAAATTCCTGCTCTACCGCCCGATCCACCGCCTAAGCGGAAGAAGAGCCGTTCAAGCGCGCCTAGATGGCGCTGCGACAGCGTCATCCGGAAGTCTAACCTCTACACGGAAACCGGAGAATGGCGCAAGCAACGTTACAGCGTGCGACAGCGTATTTACAAGTGTTCACAGTCAGGAGGTACGACCGAAGATCAAATTGGACTTAATCCGTGTCCACCACCGATCGAGGATTCCCGTGATTGTGTTCGATGCCCGAAATTCGCTGAATCGAGGAATCGAATCGACGTTTCCGTTCCGAGATGCACCGGTCAACCCGAGAAGCCTCGTGACACGAAAAATTATGAGATGAAGATGCAAGAGTCCAGGGAAAATTCGACCAGACGAAAGATGACAAAACGAGGGCCAAAAATTAATCGTGGCTGCTTGTGATATTTCGAGCGATCGTATTTGAAGCTTGAATAAATTTTTCAAAACACTTCGACCTCTAAAGGATTTTCTACCAATTTATTTCAGTCAGGGGCAATCGAGTTTTCTTTTTAAAATTTATTTTTGTACTGGATATTCGAGCTTCGTTACATCTGTTTAACGGGAAACCTTTTCCATCTCTATTTTCACAGATTATCGGCGATTGGCATCATCTTGAGCATAGATCCGTGATGAAGAGGTCAACCGAGCCGCATCTCGATGTGCAACGACGACTAACGAGAGACTCGAGGGTTCGTCGAGCCACGCAGCAACGAGCCAAATCACGTCCGAAGAGAGATCTCGTTGTCAAACTTCCTCCGAATACCCAAACGGTACTCAACGACGACAGATGGCCGCAGATGTGGTACTTGGTAAATAATTATTCAATCACGATATTCGATGTTAATTCGTAAATCGAGAACGTTGACATCGCTTTGCGCCAAAAGTCAATCGAGTTTGGTTAACAAAAATTTGCGATACCGGTCGAAAGTTATTCATGCCATTTATCGCTATCGAAGATCGATGCAGCCAAATTAATTTAGGTTTATATCGAGTTTAGAAATGTTCACCACTGTCTCGAAGAAGCAACAGCGCACTCACCAGGATTTTATAAAAATAAATCTGACAAACGTGTTTCAGAATCGTGGCAAGGGATTGGACATGAACGTGCAAGGAGCCTGGGCGGAAGGAATAAACGGAAGTAGAATAGTCGTGACGATTCTCGACGATGGCTTGGAGAAGGACCATCCGGATCTCTCCAGAAATTACGTGAGTGGTAACGCTTGATCTTCACATCTGGGGCATGTTCGTACCTCGAGATACGAAAAATCCTGACAAAGAAACGGAGAAGAAAAATTCTTTGCCAGCGAGTCGTATGAAAGTGCTCTCCAAGCTGTCTCTCGTACGACGAGATAAATGTTTTCTCCGTTTTTTTTTCTTTTGCAATTCCTTCAGGATCCACAAGCGAGTTACGACGTGAACAGCGACGACGAAGATCCAATGCCGAGATACGATATGCTCGACAGTAATCGACACGGGACGAGATGCGCCGGTGAAGTTGCTGCTACCGCGAATAATTCAATTTGCGCCGTTGGCGTTGCGTTCGGTGCTGGAGTCGGAGGTACGAAGAGAGAACGAAGAAACTGTTCTTTTTTTTTTATCGAAAGAAAATTAATTTCACGCTCGAAGAGTTCATCCTAAGTGATATATTCCCAGAAATCCTAGAGTCCTGAACAGTCCTGGAAATTCCACCGAGCGAGTTGCAAACTTTCCCAAGAATTCCAAACATTCCCGATAATTCTGGCAAGAGCGTGAAAACGTATAAGCAAACTATTCGCATATTTATTTAAGATGATAAACGCACGATGATACTGAAAAGAAATTGTTTATTTTGCAGGCGTTAGAATGTTGGACGGTGATGTGACGGATGCGGTCGAGGCACGTTCGCTGAGTCTCAATCCTCAGCACATAGATATTTACAGCGCCTCGTGGGGACCCGACGACGATGGTAAAACCGTCGACGGACCTGGAGAACTCGCGACTAGAGCGTTCATCGAAGGCATCACGAAGGTTCGTGAGATCAATTTTTCTCGACCGTTGAAAAGATTATCCTTTCCTGCAAAAACTACACGATTCACGGTTAAACAATTGTCGCGTCTCCAATGTTTTTCCGAATGCGTCCGTAGCTAAAAAAAAACATTATCGCGAATATCGATTTTCCACTGTACGAACTTTCTCCCAAGATTGTCTCGCAATTGTCTCACGTAGTTCTCGAGTATATTGTGTGTGCACTTGCGATTGTAGCATAACAATCGCGCATATCGGCGACGTTATCTTAACAACGATGCGAAACGATATGTATTCGACATTTCTATCAGTTTCACGCTCTAAAGCTTCTTATTGTTGTTTCACCATTCCGATAAGAGAATACCTCGAAATATCGAGACAGACTCGCACGAATGGGCGTCGTCGTAACAATGGAAGATCCAAGATCGCGAAACTCGACGATCGTCTTCGCGAACGAGACACACACTTTTATCAATCTCGAATAATGAATTTTCAATTACAAGAACGTATTCGTATCTCGAATCTTGGGGGAATTTAAAAATAGCCCGCGACACAGTTTGAACGATCAATTAACGTCTCAAGACGGCTCCGGTAAGATTCGCGGAGTCTCATTAATTCGGGAAATGATAATTTTCTTCCCTCGTCGAATATGATTCGATTAAAGGGTATTTTCAAGTATGGTTTCCCAACCTTTCGTTTTTCGTCGTCGTATAAATTCACTCGCGCCATTAAGGGGCAAGAGGGAGAGAGAGAGAGAGAGAGCCAGTCTCTGGACGAACCTCGAAAGTTCCTAATTGGCCGCTATTAAGTACCTCTGTTGAAACTCGACGAATCCATTTCGTTAGGGGTTCCGAGCATTAGCATTTTAAAGTTAGTTCCTATGGTACACCTTCCTGTTCACCGTTTCTATCCCTCTCTCTTACTGCCCCGGCGACCCGAAGAAGTTGGCCTCGAAAAGCAGCCTGTGACGGCCCTACGTTAAATTACATGCAAATATTTCGCGGTAACTCCGAGTCTCGGGAGTCGAGGAAAGTTAGCCAATAAAGAATAACTACTATCTCCCGAAAGAGTCTATATATGTATCTAATATACGTTATACTTACATATTTGCATGTATATAGAGTCTGCGATATAATAGGTGCCTAAGTAGTCGACGGTTGCGAGTTATTACTAAAACTTTATCGTCCGATACGAAATTTTGTTTTTCAACAACGTTTTATCGAGGGTGTTACTTTTCGCAGCTCGTCCACAATTTTTATATAATTCATAGGTAAATATTAGTCCAAAAGAACAATTATCACATCGTTAAAACGGTGATGAATTTTTATTTAAGAAAATTTTTTTTTTAATTTTATGTCAACAAAAACAATTTGTAAAATCTGAATCGCAGAAATATCCCGAGGTCCCTCTATCGGAGAATTGCAATGTGCAATCTCCAATTTACTCGTAACGATTATTAATTATCGTACGTATTTGTTTTAATCCGCTTAACAGGGTCGTAAAGGAAAAGGTTCGATATTCGTCTGGGCATCGGGCAACGGTGGTCGCGATCACGACAATTGTAATTGCGACGGCTACACGAACAGCATATGGACATTGTCGATAAGCAGCGCGACGGAAAATGGTTTTGTACCTTGGTATAGCGAGATGTGCTCGTCGACCCTAGCGACTACGTATAGTTCCGGCTCGACCGGTGAGAAGCAGGTCGTAACCACCGATTTGCATCATCATTGTACGAGCAGTCACACGGGAACCTCGGCCTCCGCGCCTCTTGCGGCTGGAATCTGTGCTCTCGCCCTACAGGCTAATCCCGATCTAACCTGGCGGGACATGCAGCACATTGTGGTCAGAACCGCCAAACCGGCGAATCTCCAGGCAACCGATTGGATCACCAACGGTGTCGGTAGAAACGGTAAGATCCAGTTTTTATCAAATTATTTTATTCATATTCTTCGACGACAATATTGTTGTTCAATATGAGATTATTACATTTTGCAGTCAGTCACAGCTTCGGTTATGGCCTGATGGACGCGACTGCGATGGTACGACTGGCTAGAAAGTGGCGAACGGTACCGGAACAACACAAATGCGAAGTTTCAGCACCGCATTCCGGAAGGTCAGTTACGATTCTCGAATCTACCGTTCTGATGTAAAACGAGTGAGAAAAAGAACAAGCACTTAACCTGCTCCATTGAGATTATATTTATTTGAAATTAAGTAACGTAACAAATCGGAAGAAACTTTGAACCGTGATCGGTCGAGCCTTTTCAACCGTTATTTAGCCACGCAACAGGTCCTCTCCCACTTTTATCCATTCCAGTATGTTCGTCTCGCTCGAATGTTTATTTTCCACTCCGCCCGTCTTGCAAACTTCACTCTCGAACGATCCGAAACTTTTTCCGTTCCAGGCAAATACCCCCGCGTAGTCAATTGGTCCTGGAGCTGCACGTTAAGGAGTGTACCGGAGTTAATTTTCTGGAACACGTTCAGGTAAATAAAATTCTTAGCGACGACGACAATTTGTCGAAGTTTCGATGAAATAAGGAACGGTGAATCGACGTTGAAATAAATTTTTACTACTAAATTACATTGCACACAGGCAAAGGTATCGCTGATGGCATCGAGAAGGGGAGATCTTCAGATTCAGCTGACTTCCCCCCAAGGCACGAAGAGTACGCTGCTAGCTAAGAGGCTTCACGATACTTCAAAGGCCGGCTTCAATCAATGGCCATTCATGTCCGTACATACATGGGGTGAAAGGCCTCACGGTACATGGAAGTTGGAGATTCATAACGAAGGCCGATACCTCGGTAAGTTGGTCGTTCCACTGCCGTTTATCGATCATCGTCCCTTTCCCTTATACCAAGTTGTCATCGGCTTCGAGGGCCGATTCGTTCTATATAGAAGAGCTTTTCAGAGAGAAAGTGCAGGAGGAGGCGACAGTCTGCCACGGGCTACCGTATCGGACTATACCCTTGTCTCATTCTCTCTCTCTCCCTCTCTCTCTCTCTCTGCATCTATCTACATATCTCTCCTCTCCTCTCCCTCACTCTTCCCATTGTACTCGAAGCAAATTCTAATCTGCGAGATCGTTAAGGACCTTTTGCCGCTACAGCAGCTTTGCTAACGATAATTATAACACCCCTTCGTGCCCATAATGAACAGCAAAGCGTATATTTTGCTCGGGCGAATTGAACGTGAAACGCCGTAAAATCGGCTTTAACGAATTATTCATGCAGACACGATGCTTCGTTAAATTGTGTAATAAAAATAAGAGAAAAAACAAACAAACGAATGTTGATCAATAATTGTATTGCATATTAATGGCGTACTCGTGATAATTGCGATCGTGCGACTAATTTGACTGTTCTACGGACTCGTTATCAGCAAGGGAGCACGTTGCAGTGGTTTACCATACCGCCCCTATTAATGCCTCAAGTTTGTACATACGCAATGCTTAATCCTTCCTGATGCCGAATCGATCCTACCTCGTGTATAACTCAACTTTGACAGATTAGAGAGAACACTGCCATCCAACGAGAGTACTAATTGAGTGACGAAGGAGACTCTACCTTCGTTGCTTTGCCGAGAGCTCTCCCTTCCCTTATTCACTTATTAGATACCAGCCACGATAAACGTAGAGGTGTCCTCGTCGATACGACCATACACAACTAGAGAGCGAAACCGAGGGACCAGAGTCACGAGATTGGGTTAATCAGAAAGCCGGTACGACGGGTAGATGCGACGCTCAAAGTCCAAATTGTAGGTCGTTTCGCGCGGTGAAAGGGGGCGTACCACGCGGAAATTTCCTATACGAGAGACTCTAACCGTTGTAATTATGGTAAAACTCACCCTCGCGCGTGGGTGTAATATTACCAGGGTGTGTACAAGACCATGCCCCTTAATAACAACTTCGGGCAAACTCCTGCCGAGATTTAGTCCCGTGATCGTTTATTTTTCTTAGACAATTGTTTCAGCTTACGAACACGTGAAAGAGCAACTTCCTATCCTCGTACCGAATATCTTTGATCGGATTTTCGTTGTACGACGTAACATTAAAAATGGACTTTGATAATATTTCTAGAGACTGATCGATCATTAATGCTCTAATGCGAATTTCTTGAAAATTGGACAATACAATTCTATCGTTTTGTTGGTCAAATACAGTCGTATCGTATCAATGTCCCTCCTCGACTAAAACATTCCGACGTTAATGACTAGTCTTTTCTTCGACGATTTGGAAAAAAAAACTTCCTTAGGTCGAGCTACGCTGCACGAATGGGCGTTGATATTCTACGGGACGTCGACGCTACCGGATCGAACGGAATTCGCTCTGTACAGTCCGGCAGGTATAAATCCACCGAGGAAACCGTTCATGAAGGCTCGCGAATCGAGCGTATCGAAGAACGCTTTGAATACTTACGGGGCAAAGACGAAGCCGAATCAGCACAATAAATTGGCCAAGATCAACGCTAATAACGGAGGTACGATCGGTATGAGCCAAGGATACACGGCCAATTCTCCGAGCACCTCGACGAAGAAGAGCAAAGCGCGAGGACAGCACAAAAATGGAAAATCGGCGAATCGAGGAAACATAAGACCGACCGTTCAAACCTTGCAAGGATTGACATCCGGTCGTGGATCTTTCGCCGGTGGTGCCGAGAGTCGTGGCATAAAATTAGTGACTTCCAAGCCGCGTGTAAGAAGCACATCGAGTCCAGTTCTACAAACTACGAACGCCCCTCGAATCATCACCACGACGACGAGAACGAGCGAATATTTGACAAAACCACCGAGATCGAGAATAGCCGATTCGCCGACGATCTCCTCGCTTCAACGTGGTCTGATTCTCATGGAACCGGCACCGGCTAAAGCCTCGACGAACAAAGTTCCCGTTGTCTTTCAACAATATCCTAAGATACAACAATTGTATCCCCTGTATCCGGTTTACGCCGGTGCAAGAGGCGCCGGTCCCGAACATCCGGCGAGACCGAAGGGTCTCGATCTTCTTCAGGATCAACAATTCGACACGAGAAATCTTCATCTACCGGACAAGGGTATTTCCGAATACGTAGATGTGAAAAACGTGTCACGATTTGTTTAGTCACTTTCGATATATTTTTTTATACTTCATTTGCGTTATCGTATCGTAGAAACTCTTGATGGTGGTAGAAGAAACATTGGGACGTGTCCAAAATGACTCTTTATTGATCGTTGGAATATTTTCAGAGTCGAAGATTCTAGACAATATCGATACAGCTATCGATACATTTTTAATAATATATAACTCGAACTCGATAGTTGAATCGTTCGAAGTTTTGAGAGTCGAAGAGTCGAAACGATATTAATACAGTTATCAATAGTTTTCCTATGAAATTAAAACTCGATAATTAAATCGAGACGATTCGACAAAGCTTGGTCAGTTCCAATTTTTATTTTCCACCGCAAGAGTAACAATGCACTTTAGGTTTGTAGAATTAAAAATACGTCACGAAAATTCGTGTGCACATTATATATTTCTTGGTGTATATCGTACTGTAGACTGGTACATTTAAGTCTCGTTGCTTTATTTTTATCGATCACGACGAAAAAGCATGAGAGAAATTTTTTTTCCCAATTTCGAGCCACGTCGAATAATTCGCGCGATTTATGTAGGTATACTTCGCTTCTTTATAACGCCACGTAAACACGTCAATTGAAAATATCGGTGACACACGATTAGTGTGTATTCGCGACGAAAACTTTTGTCATTTCCATTTGAACGGCATTTTTTTCTTCTCTCCGTTTGTGCGTGTCTCTGTTTTTTTCCCTTGTTCGCGACGCGTGTCACGTGCGATAAGCTTAATTTTCGACGTCGCGTGTTCCTCGCATTATGCATACATTTTGCAATGTCAACGCCAGCGGCGACGAGCGAGGCAAACGGAACTCGGAGGGAACATCGCCCCGGTTCTCTCGCCGTCGGATAATACAGCCGTGGTAACTTTAATGAACCTCATTGTATCCGCAACTATGCGACAGTCTCGCGCGAACACGCTGGATTGCGAAACAACCCACGTACACGTTGTTTCTGTATCGCGCGCGACATTCGGAATTTTCGAAAATCATTGCGCGAGCAGATCGGAACGAGCGATAGCGAGAACTCGCTTTATTTTTAAAAAGCTACCGTCCTTAAGTATCGTGGACGGGAAGGAACTTCAGGTTCGAATAGTTTCTATGATAAAAAACTAAACGGTAAAGATAGGAAAAATATTGTTTCTTTTTTTTTATTTCATTTACTATAAAATCGATATTAAAGCGTCGATAAAAGAAAAGAAAAAGAAAAGTAGGGAAACATGTACCGAGAGCTAACGAGAAATTCATCTTCTCAATGCCGACGATAAGTAACAAGAGAGAGATAAATTCTCGTAGCTCGAAATCGGATCAAGCTGATACAATTTGAAAATTCGCTTTTGACTAGCGTGTAACGATCGTACATCCTTAAGTTTCGTATACCGGCAAGAATCGCGTCGAGTAGAGATCGATCGAAATTTTTCCCTCGAGATGAAAAACTGTTCTCGATGCGCGACGGAAAATGTGATTTATTTTCTCTTCTGTTTCTCCGCTTCGCTGGCAACTCCACCGAAGTCGTAATATTTTTCAACGGTGTGTTACGGTGCTCTCTCGTTTCTACCGTGTACTATAGTGAAATATCGTCGTGGAAACCGTCCCACGACAATTTCACGAAGAAAATTTTATCTCGAACGTCGCGTCTTTTCGAGGAAGCGAATTCCACGACTGGTCCACGCTTATATTTATACAATTCATTTGCATATTCGTACGAAAATTCGCGCGAACGAGTTTCAATTTACGCTTTAAACACCGTCGCGCGTAGAGCAAACAGAAGAGAGTAACGACTGGGTAAGGAAGAGAGGTAAAAAGAAAGAAGTTCATCGTCCTCATTTTTGCCGATGCGACGTGGAAACTCTCGGTATAATAATTTATACGAAATTTTCGTCGTTGCAATGCGAAAATTGTTTCAGTATCGGGTTTAAAAGTCGTTGAAATAAGTAATTGATACTCGAACCGAGTTAGAGAGAAGAGAAACCCTCCACTCCGTTTCTTGTTTATATAGCATCGATATTCCCATATCAGTCCGTCGAGTATCGCCGAGAGAGTCTTCAACCGCATCGCATTAATTTTCATCATGGCCCTGCAACTTAACTTGTTTAAACTCGCGCAGCTGGCAGCGACCTACGAAATTTGAGGTCGTGGAACAAGTTTGTGCTCGTTTGATTAATTAATTCCACCTGGCACCACGAAGCGAGCTAGACGAGCATGCGTGTAACACACGATCTGTTTTTAACAAATTTTTATGTTTTCGTATCGATACACATGTATGTTGTAATTAAACAAACAAACAAAATTGCACGTTACGTTTAACTCGAAAACTAGTTGTTGAGTATCGAGTCAACGACAAGTAGCATCGAACGAGAAACAACTCGATCACCAATGTTTGCCTTGAAAATATTCTCATTTTCGCGTAACGTAACATATTTCTTATTTTGTTTTATTTTTATTTTTTTCATTCGTTCGATTATCGCAACAAAATAAAAGAATCTTTGGCAGGAATAAAGCGTTTTGTTCTCTGGCTTTCAGACACGCTCGAGGAATGGAAGATGGTGTTTTACGGTACCGAGACGTCGTTGGACATCGATGACAATCTCGATAAGGACAAGCCGCAGCCGAGTCCGCCTCAGCACGACGATACGAGCGACAACGCGATCCGTTTGCCAGATCGTTCGAACGTCATCGATAACAACGGCGATACGTGGACCGGTAGTCAGAAGATCGATCTGATCTCTCACCCGGAAGTCCAGAAACCAACGACGGAGAATCAGAAGAGCGCCGGTTGCACGCTTCACGATTCACGTGGGTGCCTAGGTGGGTGCCTCATCCTCATAATTCTCCTACTGTCTTTAAACAGTCATATCGACAGCTGGATCGAGAACATAAGCTTCAGTTGGACAACGAGAAAAAACGTCGATTTCAGTGTTCCTAGTCGTGATAAAAGAAACGCGACGTCGTCGTCGCGCGATAACGCCGAGAGCCAATTTTTACGTTTACGTCGTAACGAGACGCGGGACTCTTGCGAGAGCCTGAATCTCGCTCAGCTACGCCCAACTAGGATTCTCCTCCGCTGTTCATGATAATGCGGACTCGTTAGGTTTTACGATCTTAGTTTGAGACAATGAAAGATTTAAAAAAAAAAAAAAGAAGAAGAAGAATCGAAACGAAACAAAGAAATACGGCGAATAAACGAGAGCGAAGCGAAGAAAAATAATACGCCTGACAATTAATAAATAACTAGAGAGAGTTTACGAAATGAAGGATTGAGGAAATGATAAAAGAGAAGCGTGTATGAATTTCGTTGCGTTGCTCGCGCGAGTGTGTACGTGATTGTGTGCGTGTGTGTTTCCGAGAGAGAAATGTATTCGGACGTAAGTGATATATAAATATATGTAGACATATAAATATGTATGTGTATATATATATTATATATATCCCGCGTGAGAATTTTGTCCAGCCGGATTTAGTCAACGATCTGGAAATTGGTCATTGCGAATTCGAGTGTACTTCGTTGGGCCATGAATTCGCGTAATTTCGGAAGAGATAGGTGGGACTGAACGAGACGAGAGAAGAGTTGCCAGGGCGCGTAACGATGTCGTAAAGCCCTTATACCGTTACTTCTTGCTGGATCGCTTCAACGTGACGCTATAAAAATGCATACCCGAAAATAATCTACGCGGGATATTTAAATACAAATAAATATGTATTTTTATGCGAAACGAGGCATCCAAGAAAAAAGAGAAGTACATATATGGAAAAGCTATAACGGACGAGATCGACGCAACGCGAGTGTCTCGCGTGTTTTACAAAACTTTTATACGAAACGCTGTCCATAAAATTAATAGCATCTGGATGTTGGTCGATGCGTACGATTGTTCGACGAGTAGAGAGAACCGAGACGAAGAGAACGAAACGGACGAAAAGAAATATAGAAGAAGAAAAAGAAAGCGAGACGGGCGATTGATAAAAAATAAGAAAGAAAAAGAATTATGATGGAATTAAAAATTATGATGAATTGCCGAACTCACGTGGGATTGTGGGGGAAAAAACTGCGATGATCGAACGCGAGACGATATCGCGCGGTCGCTACGAGGAACGCTGACCCATCTGACAATAAACGTCTGTGACGCGAGAATCCGTTACGTATAAAAACATAAATAAAAAAAGAGAGAACGAAGAAGAAGGAACGAAATAAATGAATTTAAAAAAACAATACGTCGCTTCGCAAATCCCATCGGCGGCTAGATCCGCGCGATCCTTCGACACTGCCAGATTTGAGGGAGAGAAAGTGAATAAAAATTTTAAAAAAACGCAGAAAAAAACACTAAACAAATATAACAAGTAATACGGCTGAAGTCGAGACTTAGAAGAAAAAGAGAACAAACGGGAGAAAAAAATCATCGACAGCCTAACCGTTCTCCGCGAAATATATATATAAATATAAATCATAAACGCGTTGAAGCGAGAGACGAAGAAATATAGAGCTTTTGTGGTGTTCAATTTACTATCGTATGTGACACTTGCTCAATGGAACGTTTGTCGAATATTACGAATAATCGAAAGAGAGGGAAGATTAACAAAGTAAAAAAAAGAAAAATTCTATAAATTGATTTTCGCTTCGAAAAAAAAAAGAAAAATGCCTCGCCCATCACATCGTTCTCATTCGTCATCCGCAAATGCCCTCCAAGAATCACTGCGTCGACTGCTCAATCAACCGCAACGGTAATTATACGGAAGATTAAATCGAACGAACGAAAAAAAAACTAATAACGATAATAAATAATCAGCTTAAATTATTAAACGGAATATTTGCGATAACGAGAACGAAACGAAACGGATCGGTGAGAGAAAAGAGACGAGTTTTCTTCGTCACAGCGAGAACGGTACAGCGAGACGAGATCATTTTTTGAGCGTATAATTTTTCTTTCCGTCTCTTCTTGACTATTTATTTTTGTTTCCTTTTCTTTTCTTTTTTTTTGTCTTCAATGTCAACCGTGAGAACAAGTGCAATTAAATCATTGATTATTAATAACCGTCATTGAAATAATCATAGCGTTGCCAAATAAATAAGTTTAAGAGATCCTACGAACTACAGACTCGTGAAAAAAAAAGAAACGAGAGACGTAAGGAGAATGCCGAGGGAGGAAGGTAGAGAGAGATAAAGAGAACGAGATACGGATAAAAACATCACAAAAGAAATTTTAAAAGAGGCGAACGAAACAACAAAACTCGATCGTGACGAAAAAGTGCGCTTTGTGATTCGAAGAAGTTACGATACGAAACGAACGGACGAATCAACAACAATAAAAAAGAAAAGAAAAGAACGAACGCGATGGCGAATAGAAAAATCAGTATTAATGAATCCACGCATATTAGATAAACCGCGTATTAGATAAACTCCGGATGATCTAGATACGATTACGTGTTTAAAGAATAAACCGTTGTAAATATGTGTGTGTTTTCCGAAGATGGGATTAACGTCGAGGTGAACCGACGAAAAGCGAGATAAATATCCGATAATGGAAACAAAAAAAAGAAATCGTCTCGTCGTTTGCGGAAGAGGGAGCGCGAGCCTATCGTCCAACGTCGCACGTTTATATCGAAATAGAGAATTTTTTTTTTCATTTTTATTACCGGACGAAAAGCAATTTATAATCCACCAATAACAAAAACGAAAACGAAACGAAAAAAGGAAACGTGGCTTGGCCCTTTGGTTCGAGGTTGAAGGTTTGAATTTTGTTGTTGTTTGTTTGGGTCATAATTCGAATACTCGTTCGAACTCTTCTTGCAAGCAGTGTTTTTTTTACGTGATAAGAAAAGAGGCAAAGATAGAAAGAAAAAAGAAACACGAACGAGAGATAAGTAAAGCTTGAAAAAAACTTAGGCTTCCGCCGGACAAAACGTCTTCCTTGCACAATTCTGTTGTAAAACTTTGATACTACACAGGTATTTTTGCGGCGTTAGTGAAATATGTGTTTTTATCATCGATTATTGTATATGTACAGTGAGAAAAAGAAGTTATTATATTTATCCGGAATTAGCGACTGTTAGCATACATATATATCCGTCTATTGAATTTTACCAACCGTAAAGGTCCCAGCACAATACAGTTGAATTATATCGAGCCGTTTTTCAATCGAATTATACAAAACGTTGGCAACGACGATCGGACGGCTAATCTCCGTCGGATTAATTTATTTTATCTTTTTCTTTTTTTTCTTTTAATTTTATTTCTATTCTTGTTTTATTCCTTCTTCTACTCTTCGTCTAATTAGCGCGTATAATGAAGATACATATCTGTCGAGAGCATTTGTTGATACATATATAGCGTCGCGGAACGCGCCACATTGTTCTCCGTTGTTGCTTCGAGGTATCATATCGATGAAAATTCGCCGTCTCGTTTGTTTCCTTTCGTTGTTTTATTATCGTAACAAACGATAAAGGTCGACGAGACTTTTTAACGTTAACGCGTATGATTCACACACGAACTGTGACACGACGATCCAAGTTGGAAACGAAAATGAAAGGAACATCGAGTCGACGTGATTTTCTTTTTTGTTTTCTTTTCTTCCAATATTCGTTAACTCGACGATATATTCGAGCGTAAATTTAATTGTGATTACGTAGAGCAATTTTAAACTTAGCGTGTATTAATTGTACAGAGATATATTATTTTTTAGCTTTTAACGCGAGCCCATTCGTCGTACCTCGATTGTCTACTTACGCGCGTGTATCGTCGTACACGCGTGAAAGTACATCGACGGTCGAGAATAATCCTTTCGCTAGAGCCACCAAATATCAAATTCCTCGTCATAAATCTCGCTCGTCGATCACCGAACGAGTAACATGTAACGCGTGCAGGCAGAGATAGAGCGCTTCGACCTCGTCGACGCAATTTTATCATTTTTTTCTTCTTTTTTTATTTTTTGATGTTCGGTTCTGTCGTGCCAGACTGTTAATCGCTTCGCGAGTAAGAGATGCAAGAGAGAGAGAGTGCACGCCAAGCGAGAAACGAAAATTGAAGATAAAAGAAAGAAAGAAAAAAAAACCTAGAGCTTCGTTACACCGTTATAAATGTTCGCGAATACGTTAGCATATGTCAGCGATATCGACTACGTGCGCGGAATCAAAAAATTGCCGATGCGAAAGTAATAACGTTCGAAATTGAGAGATGAGAAGAAAAAAAAACGAAAAAAAAAAGATTTATCCCGGATCGTAAAGTATCACGTAAGAATTTTGCTCCCATTTCTATTAGAACGACGAATCGTGAAATGGGTCGTTGCTCAAAATTAAAGAAAAATACACAAGCGGACGAAAAACAAGTAGACAAAAGAAAAAAGAAAAACGAAAGTAAAACCGGGTTGAAAGTCACACATTCGATCTTTAATCGTCAATTAATACCCGAAGCGCCGTGGGAGCGTTTGGGAAAAGTCTTTGGACGCGTCGATAAACGGAGCCCCCGAAGAATTGGGCGAACGACGATGAGAAAATTGCGAGAAAGTGAACATACGAAAATTCGAGTTCGCTAATAAAGAGTGATGTACCGTAAATATATATTTAATACATTTATTATTAAATATATAAATATATATTTAACGAGAATCACTGTAGCCGAGATAAAACGAAGATTTTTTGGGTGTATCTCGTTAACGAATGACGACGTATCTTCCAAAATGTACAATATATATCTTGCGGGCAGCACGGAACTGGGGCTTTCAGGAATTATTACGGTCGTATGATCGACGACTCTTTCTCGATGTATCTATATACACAATAATGACTCTATATAGACCATTTCGGAGTTGTAGGCCGAATTCGGGAATCATTCCACGAAATCGGTCGTAAAGGAACTTATTTTTTTAATTAGCGAACGAACGAACGAACGAACGAACGAAAAAAAAACATAATAATTGTGTACACTATTTAAATTAACTAAAAGAAGAAAAAAAAGAAATAAGATAAAAAAAGAATGAAAAGAAACTAAATAAAAGACGCACGTCTTGGCGTCGCCTTCGAGAAGTATAAAATAATAAAAAAACGCCGAATCGTTTACTTTTCACGACGATTCGGCGGTGATCGTTTCGCGGGAGATAACGCGATTTTAGTGTATTGAAAATAGCAACGGGACTATCACGATTTGCAAGAACGAATGAGAAAAAAAAATAAAAACGAAAAAAAAATATGGCCCTAACGTGTATGTGCTGACCGCATTGTCGATGTATCTATTGTAAATGTTTGTATATGTATAATGTAAAATGTATCTTTGCTTAAAAAAAAAAAAGAAAAGAAACGAAAGAGAAAAAAAGAAGAAAAAAAAGAGAGAGAAAGAGAGAGAAGATGAACACGAACGGTCGACATATCCTAAGTTATAGAAGTTCGGTGAAAAAATGTGAGAGCGAGGGAGGGAGGGAAAAAGAGCGATATTCAAACTCGAGTCGTACGCACGCAATTTCGTATCTCGTCTCTGTCGTTTGACGTTCCACGAGAATTAATTAAACGAGCACAAGAGAATAGAAATCGGGGATTATTACTTTCGCCATATAATAATTCGCGCACTCGTGTTGGCGTGTACGAGTCGAACGACGGAGGCGAGACGATCGATCGCAAAATTGCGAAATTTCGCAAGATATACATACATATACATAAAAAGAAGTAAACAAAAGAAAAACAAACAAAAAAAATATATATATATATAAATATAAGTAATTAAAAGTACTACGAACCTTATAATGCGGAACTAAAATTTGTATATCATGAATGAATTAAAGAGAGACGAGGATCCTGAATATATACGAGGCGCACACGCTCTGTCTGGTTTTACTTTTTAAAAAATACAATTCACATACTGTATTTTAATACGGCTTGTCACGATTTTTCTCTTAAACTTAATCTTTACGACTATTTATCATAACACGAATATTCATCATAATTTCTTTAGTGTCTCTTGGTTCGGCAAGAAAATTGTCTTGTTTTGGTACTTTTCATTCATCGTATACTGCATCACGATATCATTTTTGCCTTATCACAACGATACGTAACAACGTTCACCGCTCGAAAAAAAAATCAATCGTTGCGAATGGAGAATTGTGATTTTTTTTTATACGGTTGAAACGTTTGTACGTATACGCAACAATTTTCTTCTTCTTTATTACATTATTAAATCTGTGTCTCGCTTTCACCGAAAATACAACTTTACACGGTGTTTTGTGACTAATACGAAAATCCAATACGGCGTCTTTGCGGCTTGTGTTACCTAATTATAGTCATAAACTGTCTCGCGGTGAACTCTCGTTTTGGTGGCTTTGCTTGTTTCGAGTTATGCTAATTAATTTTAGATGAATATCTTGAAAGAGAATGAAAATTACACGATAACGTTTTAACTCCATGTTCGCAGCATCAACATAAATCAGCTTTGTATAACCAAGGTCTGTTGGTCCAGATGGTGGTACGTAAGTCGCACGATGGTATTTTTTCTTTGTTTCCGTCGAGACTTTTCGTTTCTGATATAATTTACCGTTAACTCTTGCTTCTCTTTGTTTTTCGTATTAACGTTCAGGGCGAGGACCTTTCACGTGTGTGCCTGTGTTTGTCTTTCGTACCGTCGCAAATTCCCCAGACTTCTTTAATCCGGACTCTTCTCGCGGACCATCGTCAAAACGTTAATATATTTATCTATATCTTACGTCAATTTTATTAGTAATATTATTTCAATCTTATTTAAATGTAAATACAAATTTACATATGTATATAAAATATTCGTCGTAATTGCGCGAGAATATATTTATTTTTGTTGTTCTTTAATGTGGCATCGAGTCATCTTCGTACGACGCTAGAAACAAATAAATTGTAATCGTTCGACCGTATTCGTGGCCTGAGGCATTTCGATACGGCAGGTCGAGGGATAAATTTAGGTACATCTTAAGACTCGATGACGGATGATCGATGCGTCTCGGATGGTGTACGGATTTTCTCAGCCAAGCTCCAACACACCACCAAAAAAAAAAAAATCCACATCCACAAACACGTACAATCAATAATCACCCATCCCCCGACCGTTTTCACCAACAGGGTGAGTCTAGTTTGTCTCCGATCTACTCTCTATATAGCTTTCTATAAAATCTTGCGCACTATAATTTATATACATATATATACATATATATCTCCGTCTATTATCTTTGCTCTGTTTTTCTCTGTCTCGCATTTGAATTATTCATTAAATTGGCCAACCTGCGTAAATCCAATCCGACTAACTCCCGCACGGTTTTGATGTACCCCACCCATCCTCTTATCCGACGCGATGCATTTATTTTCTACTTTATGGGAATTTTATTCAAGCTTCCGAAACCTGTACCTTCGCTTACAAAAAAAAAACTTCGGTTACGTGGATTTTGTTCGCTTGTTATTGGGCTTGCACGCTGCACGAGCACCGTATAAACATGTCTCTGTACTAAATTTCTCCAATGCAAAAACTGAAAATTGCTCGTAGCCGTACGTTTGATCCTTGATCCGAGGATAAAGTCGAAAATTACTGCGTTGTATGATCGTTGGCTGAATAATATGTGATAATCGTCAACGTCTCCTTCATCCCTCGCGACATAATCGTCGACGTATGAAATTTGCTGATGAGCGTTTATCGTATTGTAACATAGAGTATCGTTGCGGATAGTCCGATCGTTGCGAATACACGTTGTACGTTTGTCGAACGAATGTAAAAAAACAACAAAAATATTTTTTTTTCTTTCTAGGATCTCGTTATCAATGCATGTTAAAACGTATCGCTTCGTAAAATCATTCCCATCGTTGTGACGAAAAAATTATGATTTTTCTATGTTATTGATTTTTTAATTCTCTCATTATTTCATTCCAAAAAATGGGTTTTATTTATTCTCGTTTACGCGAAAGTATACTAGAATGTTTTTTCATTTTTATGGAAAATTCATAATTTTTCTTCCAATGTATAAAATGTGTCCATTACTTTGTCATTGCGGGTATATTATTGTTCAAGCATGTGACAATATGTTGTTTTTTTTTTTTTTTTTTTTGCAAACTCGACGGGAAACGAGCGTAAAAGTTTAATAAATTTTTGTGTCGATTTTTTTTCAGAATGCGAGGATAAGTGGTATCTTTACGAGGGACGATGCTTGACGCAGTGCCCGACTCGGACATATCCGGATCATGATCTTCGTAATGGCGTTTGTTCGTTGTGCCATTACACGTGCACCAATTGTACGGGTCCATCGAACACGGAGTGTACGTCGTGCCACAGCGACGCTAGTTTGACTTCCACTTCCGGCGGTAACCACGAGTGTATAGAAAGATCATTCTCGTGGAAGCTTGATTCGACCACGTGGTTCTATCGCATGACGATACTGTTCGGATTGAATCTTGTGTTCCTCACGGTTGCGGCGGTTTATCTATGTTTTTCCGGCGTATTGAAAAGACATAATAAGCAGAATAGAACCTCTAATTATAATTACAACAAATTGTTAAGTGTAAGAGGTGATGAAACTAAGGAGAGACAGTTGTTGCAACGTAATGGTTGTTTGTCAGACAGCGACTAGTCGTAATAATAAAATAAGAATGAAGTTTGTTGAAAAAATGGAAGAGATGTGTTATCGCCGTAAGTCTTACCTGAATTTTACAAACCCTCGTATCCTTTTGTATATCACATTCATAGCGACGACTCGAGAACGACAGCGACATCACTTTTGTGAACCTGAGAGATTGTTTTAATAGTTTCTTTAATACGTTTCAACTAAAATACGCAGTTCCGAAGTTATTATTGAAACAGGTCAAAGCTCTATTTATATACAGTGCGTTTTGTTGCCAGCGGGGCATGACATTGTCACGATACAGCCGGTCAATCAACTCACAAAATAATCGTTAAAACGTATTCCGAGTATATTTTTCAAACACAATGTTGATATATTAACATCGGAGACGCGTTTATCAGTCGGTAAGGTACAAAGGTAATATTCCGATTGCAGATCACCTCACATTCCGCCGGCCGCAATCGCCCAACGCCATCTAACGGTTATATTTGAAATGAGAGTGTTACGAGGTCTTCCAGACTGCCGACAGATGGCCATAGGAAGCCCGAACGCCTCGTTCGGATATCCGTAAGCTTGTGTCGTACGTTCCGCGTTGCAGCGGCAGGGCAGCAGGCGACGTCAACGACGTCGCAACGAGTGACATTGTTTGATCGTGTGCGTCGTGTGTCTCGCCCAAAACGCGCGTTATATAGCACAGGTGGTAATTCTACGTCAGTGTGATATTTAATTCTATCATCCCTGAACGGGACTCTGTTGAATTAGGGTACGAACTTCGTAACTAACAAAAAAAGAATCTCTTGCCGCTGAGCGCAATCGCTCGAGTACGCAGCGATTTGTACGTGTGCGCAGCCGACTCGATGTGGGTGTCGCTGTAACATCGCGATAGTTGGCCGAGAGTTTTGCGGTGCTCCAAAGGATCTCGTACCTGTTGTGGTTGGATCGTGTCCTGGGCGTAACCCAAAGTGCGCGCCCCGGAGAATACAAGCGATCGTCTTCGATTCCGGTGAGGAAATTTTGTGTGCGTGTGTGTGTGTGTTTTTTTGTATCGCGGACACGAAGAACGAGTGATCTTGTACACATGTACAGTGTGGCACGGGGGAAGAGAGACGGAGAATCGTGTATAAGATAAATCACGAGACACGACTGTAATCCTTGAGAAAACCACGAAGACAGGAAAAGCGAGAGAGATAATGAAAATTGATAGAAGATGTACACGTAGGTAGTACAATTATCGAAGTATAGAAGCAAACGTAAATAATATAAAAACAGAGAGTGATTTGGTCTCCAACAAGACGAGTCTTTTTTTTCATCGCTATCGGCTCTCGTCTTCACGTTCGTAAATCATTCACGATCTTTCGGACGCGTCTCTACATGACTTCTCGCGCTCGTCTTGCAGCGATGTCAGATACGAGACGATCCTCGAGCGATCGAAAAGTGCGTCGAGAGGAAGTTGCGCAGTACCAAAAGCGGCGATAACTTTTATACCTGAAGAAAAAGAGGGAGAGAAGGAAAAGAGAGGGCATTGTCGATCGTGGGAACGGGGTGTCGGTAGCAAGATAAAGAAAGACTTTCGCGGGGTGAAGACACCGTGTTGTGTGTGTGTGTGTGCCCGTGCACGCGTATCAAGAGGGGGAGCTCGACGGGCGAGTACGCGGGAGTAAACTGCTGTAATATACACAACGTAATATATGCGCTACAAAACATAGTTGTTCCGAGGAAAACCTTGACTATATGTCGCAAGGAACGTCGGAAAAAAAAAACTGCGATTCATCCGGTGTCATCTTTTTTTCAACGTATAGAAATAATAGAACCCGTATAAGGAAGGAATTTAATGTCAAACGAGGCAACTTTAAAAATAAATACAACACATTCTCTCTTTCTCTCTCTCTCTATGCAATACAATCCCAGACACACAAATAAATATCGATAAATCTCGTCCTTCCGGTGAAATCTTTTGTCATTATTTTCGGCCAATGTGCGACTCGGCCGACGCATACGTTCACAAGCTCGGTTATCTCCAGCTCGGTGATGAGTCCTCGACCGACCCGGGTCACGTCGTCGTCGGGTCTCGCGTTGGGAGTGCCTCGAGACCCGAGGCTCAAGTTCCAGTCGCCCCAAGGACGGCAAATCATCAGTCGCAACATCATGCGGCAAAAGAAGATTCGAGGATTTCACGAGCTCCGGGTGCGATCGAGGCTTTCAACGATGCAAGTCCACCCGCCGTTGGATCATCTTTGACGTCCAAGCATCAACAACAAACGAGCAGTCGTAATGCCCTTGACAGGATGAAGTTGTACGAGGGTGGTTCGATAGGACCATTGCGCCCTGTCACCGCCAAGGATGTTGAACAGATACGTGGACAATATCAGCAACAGCATCATCAACAACATCAGTCGCAACATCATCCGGCGAAAGAGGATTCGAGGATTTCACGAGCTCCAGGTTCAATCGAGGCTTTCATAGATGGTGGCGCGCCCACTATTGGAACATCTTCGACGTCCAAGCATCAACAACAAACGAGCAATCGTAACGCCGACTGGATGAAGTTGTACGAGGGTGGTTCGATTGGACCATTGCGTCCTGTCACCGCCAAGGATGTTGAACAGATACGTGGACAATATCAACAGCAGCATCATCTTCATCATCCAAATCGCGCTCAACAGCAGCAACAAGCACCCGTCTACGAGAACATCGAGTATTATCCTCAACAACAAGCGCCTCCCTATTATCATCCGGTCGATACGAGGAAAAGTCCGCGCAGCAGTCCCCGTGCCTCGATGGCCGGTGAAAATTACGAGGCTACCTTTCGTAAAGCGCAGCCTCAGGTCCCATCCGGCAATCGCTATCAGACTTCATCACCGGCTAAGGAATTACCACCGTACGAGGCACCGCCCGTCTACGAGAACATACAGGAAGTCGGGCATTTCGAGAACGAGGGCCAAAACAAAGCCGGTCCTCAGGTGCCGAATTACTATCATCCGGCTAACATTAACGGCGGGGACTATGTCGTCATGACCGGAAAGGTAGATGAGTTTTGGTTTTGCGTACGTATGCATGTGGGAACTTTGTGGGCCGAGGCGTTCGGTAATATTGTGAATCGTACGATTAGTCACTTTCTTCGTTGTTCCATGAGTCATTCCCGCTTTCGAGGATTCGTCAGCAACCTGTGTGTACTCTTTTCTTTATTCATTTGTCGAAGATGCGGGACGAAAGCTTTTTTTTAGGACGAGAGATCACATCTTTGCATTTAATTAAATCCGAGAATTATCGTTTGCAATTTTTATTTTTCGTCGTTTCTTTTCGAGTTAAGAATTTCAAGTCGAGCGAGTTCGTGTATTAATTCGCCGGAGGAGAAAGTTTTACGCTTATACATCAATAATTATTGCCGGTTATACCGTGTTATTGGAATGCTTCGAAGATAATGAAGTTTCCAAGCCATTTGTTAGCGATTGGGAAACGATATTTGTCGCAAAAAATTATAAGTATTTGACGAATTTGTCTAATTAGATTTTACCGGTTTTGTTGTCATTTCAGCAGCAACAACGTGTAACTCGAGGTCAGAGTTACGACGGCACGTCGCTCCCTCGTGGTGTCTCGTCGCAGCAGGATCCCTCCTCTCGATATTTATCCGGTTCGACTTCCTCATCGGCAGATCTGCAAAGCGCTCGAAGCGCCGCCTACGTTCCACCGTCCGAGCTGCAAACAGCAGCGAGAAGTTACAGTTATCCGGCGGATCAGCAACAACAGCAACAACAGCAGCAAAATTCACCACGTTCAAGTCATCCTTATCACTGCGAATCTCCTCCCACACGTTTGTCATCCGACTCGAGTCATCACTATCGTCCAACTATGCACGAGAATTCTATAAATCAGCAAGCCTATCGACAGTCGACGAATGACGCAGTACCAACACCGCAATATCGTCAGGAAAATTCTCAAGCTTATAAGCAGTACGTCGAACCCTCGTCTCGGAACAATTCCGGTCACGCTTACGAACCCCAAACGCGAAATTCACCGGTCTACAGTGGCAACGTTCGAACCGGTGAACTATCGCCGAATTGTCGAAATTCACCAACGGTCTATTCAACGAGAAACAGTCTTCCGGGTGCTACCATTACGAGCACGATACCCCAAAATACAGAAAGGAATTATCATCACACGGACAGTCGTGGTGATTTTCCAGCGAGAAATTCTCCGATTTATTCGTCGAATCGTTCGGATCAATCTTCTCGTTTATCGGCCGGTCATCAGCCGGAAAGAAATTATTCTCAAGAGAGTGCCGAAGCTTCCCGTAATTCACCAGCCCTCTATGTCCAAGGGCGAGATCATTCGCACGTTGGTCGTAACGACCAATCGAGAAATTCTCCCGCATTGCAGCACAATGGGACGAGACAATCGCCGAAAACTAGTCCCACTCATGGACCGTTACCATCCGAACCAGCGCCTCATAATGTCGGTGTTACAGCGAAGCAAGTTCCTACGTCGTTCGTCGCAGCTGCCACGGGAAGTCCTGTACGTGGTCAGGTCCAAGCTCCGGTTACCAGCGCGGCTATGGCAACGAGCGAAGATTTTGCTCGCAATGGACCGAGAATCACTAGTCTACCGCCGGGCGTTACGAGCGGTGTAGCAGGTCCAGTTTTTCTCAATGCTGGAGTTCCCGTGCTCCAGCGTGCCGTCGAGCCTAATCATGATATACGAAGATCGGCGAGTCCACCAGTAAAACCTGTGCCAGGAAAAGGACTTTTACCCTACAATGTGACACCACCGCGACCCTCGGTAAGAATTTCGGATCAAGCACGCACAAATACTTCAAGTAGTTGCGGAACTGCTGATACAATTCTTTTTCGATTAGACGAGAATATTGAAAATCTTCTTTAACAGGGTCCAACAGAAGCCGAGCGCAAGATCGAAGAATTGACGAGACAATTGGAGGAAGAGATGGAGAAACAGGAAGAAGAGGGCGAATACTTCGGTGAGAATCGTTCTATTGATTCAATAAATACTACGATAGATTTAAAAACTAATTTTTTCTAAAATGTCGGAGTAGAATTAAGCAAAATTGCGATAACTCTACGAAATAATAGCACGTGACGGTTTTTTTTGCACGGATTAAAGTAAATTTATAAATATCTTCGGATTTTCTTGTTTCCATCTCTTTGAAACTTACGATGGAGGCGATTGTTTTCAAATTTACCATACGATTCGCCAGGCATGATCGTGTTACGGAAGTCATCTACGTAGCACGATGTATAGAGCTGTAACTCTATAGAACAAGCTCTCAATCTTTCCGTTCACATGCCTGGTTCGCTCGGGGAGCTTCGCTCGCTAACTAATCTCATTATAGCCAGACTGACGGACTGATTCGAACACACGCTCAATCTTCGAATAGATTCCAGCGCGGCTCGTCGAACGATCACCGCGAAATTGTGTCGCATATTATCCGTTGCCTTGGGTTTAGCGTACTCTCCCATTGTCGTCATTTCCTACATCGATAATCTCGAAACCGCGTTTACGTGTAATGGCTAGATCGATTCTACCGATTTCCAGCTGTAAGAGCCTCACAACGAGACATTCCTGCGGCAGTCGCAGAATTATTATTATTCCGTTTTCTTTTCAACAAGGTATCTGTCACACTTGCGGCGAGAAAGTGACCGGAGCTGGCCAAGCTTGTCAGGCGATGGGGAATCTTTATCACACGAATTGCTTCATATGCTGTTCGTGCGGGCGAGCCCTACGTGGCAAAGCATTTTACAATGTTCACGGACGAGTCTACTGCGAGGAGGATTATCTCGTACGTCAATCTCTTTTTTTTTCTCGACAAAATAATTCTCTTTCCACGAGCTAATGTCTCCAATTTCTGTCTCTCGCAGTACTCTGGCTTTCAGCAAACCGCGGAAAAATGTGCAATATGCGGTCACCTCATAATGGAAATGGTAAGATTGCGAAACCGGAATGCTGAGATAAATGTTTATTTCCGATTTTGTTTTTCACAGATCTTGCAAGCGATGGGCAAATCCTATCATCCGGGATGCTTTAGATGCTGCGTTTGCAACGAGTGTCTGGACGGTGTCCCGTTCACAGTTGACGTTGATAATAAGATTTACTGTGTGAACGATTATCATCGAATGTTCGCCCCAAAGTGTGCATCTTGTGGCAAAGGAATCACACCGGTCGAGGTAACAAAATAAACAAAAAACTGATATCATTGGAAATAAATGTGCAGAGACTATATATATAACGAAATTCTTAGTTAGTTGATATATAATTTTATCGCGGTACTGATTTTTCAATCGTAATTTTAATATTTACAGGGTACGGAAGAAACTGTACGGGTCGTATCGATGGATCGTGATTTTCACGTCGACTGTTACGTGTGTGAGGATTGCGGTATGCAATTAACCGATGAGCCGGACAAACGTTGTTATCCCCTCGACGGCAGACTGATGTGTCGCGCTTGTCACATTGAACGAATTTCTCACACACAACCACGAGCTCCGCAGCCCGTATCGGCGAGTTATCAATTTATGGGCTAAATGTGACGGCGAACGTCACCGTTCGCAAAAGCAATTCCGACAGGATCGTCGAAGGTAAGATATCGTTGGTCTACCGGCCTTGCCTCCCCGATCACTGTCCTCTTTACTCGATAGAAAAACATTCGGGACACTGCAAGGAGAGAATAAACGAAAATATTCCAATAATAATCAAACGAACGTGCTTAATTAATCGTGTCTGTGACTTTATAGAGAAAAAAAGCGACTATTCGCCGCGACGAACGTAAACGTATTGTTGAAACGCTATCGGTCAATCCAATTTACAATATATAGTATTATATTACATATATATATTATTATTATCATATTTATGAATTTAGAGGTATTTATTGCCCAATGTACTCCCCAAATGGTGGAAGATTGCGGTGCGTCATTATGAGGACAAATAGTCGTAATTAACGATACGGACACACGCGATCGTCGCTCGTGTCCAGTAAAGACGGGCACGTGGGTGAGTTGCGCAGGCAACTGTGATATGATAGCATAATAAAGAATAAAAAAACATACACGGAAAGAAGAAGAAAAATGAATAAGTTTGTGGCTAGAGTACGTGGGTATTGTCGTTTGTGTGGATAATATGTACGTACACGCACGCAACATATATAATATATATATATATATATCGTTGATCGCCGTACATCCTCAAGGCTACTCATTAATACACTAAAACTTCTCTGATATAACGCAAAGTATAGAAAGTATAAAATCGATACTAGACCACGCCGCGATATTAGATATTAAGTAAAACCACCGGCGATTTTTACACACACACACGCATACACAAATATTTGTATATGATTTTTTCGTACTCGCGATCATTTCCGTCTTTTTTTACCACGCCTGGATTTTTGTGATACTCATGAAAATTTTGTGTTTAATTCACCGACATTGAGTCAGCACCGAAGATTGTTATTTCAACTTTTTTTGAAACTTCTTTCTCATCAATCGACTCTGAAAAACTCGCAATGTAAACACGTATAATCTATGGAGATATATAATAAATTATAACGAAGCGGAAATAAACAAAACAGGGCAATTTTTGCTGCGAAAAACGAAGAAAAAAACGCACAGATCGAGCTGCCAAATAATTAAAAGAATCTAATTGTTATTTAACACTGTGCTAGAACATTATCGGTAGTTTATTGAATACGTTAATATTCTTAGATATTAAGTAGGGACATATTTGCAGATAAAAGTACATGTTTTTTAAATAATTAAAAACGAATGTACACAAAAAAGGTGAATTACCACTGTTTTCAATAAATACTGATCTATAATGGCTGAACTCTTTGCTGCAACTTTTTCCGACCTGTACATAATACAACGTAATACGTTTGAATTATATATACATAAGCGATAAGCAGAAACAAACATGGTTCGGGAATTGATATCTCACAATATATTTACATTATACTTTTATGATGATCATGATAATATTTATATACATATATATATATATATGCGTGTGTATATATATATATATATATGCGACATTTAGTTATAGCGATTCGGCGTTCTGACGTAAACTTTTGTAAATGCAGATCGCATGTTTCTCTTTTTCTTTTATTCATCTCGTCTCAACTTGAGACTCAAACACGTGTGCTAAGTTTTTGGTGGTTCTGTTTGCTGATCCTTAAACTCTGTCTTAGCGTACTTTTGCCTGCTTTCGCTTGCGCACCCTTTCGATTGCGTTTCCTGTGAAAAAAAAATTGTCCATTTTTTCAACCTCGTTGAAATAAATTCCTACCCCGAATGACTTACAGCTGCGAGATCCGATGAAAAAAAAAATTATTCTACATCAACTAGTCTAATGAAGATCGTGCACTGAGAAAATTGAGATGGAAAACTAGATTTATAATTCCAATGACCTATTTAACATCTTACGGACAGTCTGTTACGTTCGGCATGAAAATCGAGAAAAATTGAAATTAATTGATGCACCGATGCGCAAATTGCTCGAATAAATTACAATTTTTCGTCAATATCGAAGGTTTCTCTCACCTTGATCGCCGCGCGTGGTTTAAACTTTAGATATCCCCATCTGTTCAGGTATCTTATAGCCATTGTAGTTCCACCTGCGATAAAAAAAAAAATGAAAAAATGCCACGAATCTGAATTTTCTTGTTCAACATTTTTCTAAAAGATTTTTACAACTTACCCACTGTAACGGTGTATCTTATAGGTGTGAATAATTTATAAAGAGCATAAGTTACCGCCCAATGGCCAGCATTGGATCCTCTTAATATGTCAAGGTATCTTTCACTGAGATTAAGCGACTCTAGTATACGAACGACATCAACGCCACTGAAAATAGACATAAAAAAAAAGCATATCGCATCGTTGTTGGTAATTTCCCAGAGTAAGGGGATAGTATGGGACTGACTTTTTAGCTGCTATGTAAAATATCGACGCCCAGCCCATAGAAGTAATAAGATGCACAGGAATAAGAATGTGCCAGTAATCTTTGGTCATTTGTTTCATTCGTTGAAAAACTGTTTGTTTCTCAGCAGGCGGGGCTTCTTGAGAGTCCTTATTAGGCTGCTGAGAAGTAGCGGTCGAATACGCGGTTGTTCCATCGCGAGGAAAGCAATCGCGCAAACTGATTCTCGAAGTAATAAAATTTGGTCGGAGTAAGTCACTACCGATCCCAAGGGTCCATCGGAGATTCGTATCTGTATCAAAGATATTGAGAGAGTGATCGTTTTTAATAGGGATCGCAGTCGCCGTACTATCTCACCGTAGACGTTGACGTTTTGTCGCCTATTGTCCCAGTAACATATGGAACGTCCCGTTCCAGATGATAGCTTAGGCACGAGATTAGATGTACTCCTCAGGATCAGACTCGCATACCTCGCACTTCTACCGATAACCATATCCATTGTTTCTTCACGCACGAATGTACCGGTACCTCGTATGCTTAACCATGAAAAACATGACGTCCTGAGATGAATGAAAAGTAAAACGAACATATCATAAGAACGAACGAATGATCGTTGCAAAACTTACTTGGTGCGAGTATTTGTTATCAAGTTTCCCGTTCGATATCTTCAGCCTTTAATGATACCGACAAATCGTCAAAAGTTCTCAAAATCACATTTCGCGATTAACGAAAATTACATAGTGCGACGAAAGCAGTATACTGCTGCCATCTGGATGCGATAGTAGGGAAAGTTTGACGTTCGTGTCGATAATTACGAAGGTCACATGTTTGACAAGGGGACCTATGTGATGTTGGCCGACAAGTTGAAACTATTTGAATTTTAAGTTTAGTTAATCAGGAAACTTCCGTATTCGTAACCTTCAATTGAAGGGTTTTTGAAGGAAAATAAAATTTTGACCCTCAGTAGGTGCCAAAAGTCAATATTCGTAATTTACTGTGCATCAAAATTTCTTGTTGTTCAAAACGAGTTTGTAGGCTCATTTTGGAAGCGGAAATTTCCCGCCTAACACGCATGTCCCCTCACGATATATGACTGCCATACCTTGGCAACTAATTTAACAGGGGTACAAAATATTGCACCCTTTGGCCGCTCGAATGTCATAGAACGCACAGAACCAACTCTCGAGGTCTCAAATTTTGCCCTAATATCTGCTTCACACGCGCACTTCTCAATTCACGTTTACTTAAGGTCACGGAGAGAAATAAAAACCTCATTTCGTGACGTTGGATAATTAACTAACGCCACGATTGATTTTTTGCCGTTTCATGACCGGTGTGCACTTCGTAGAGTCGATGCGAGCTATAGGTTGTGTGCTATGTTTACATGGTTTACATGCTTGCTGTGCACTGCGCGTATGTGTCTGTGGGTTTGTACGATGAGATGAGCATGTGGATGCGCGAGAGTAATTGCCGGTGTGTTTGTTGCGCATGTGTGCGATGTGTCGAGTGCCTGGTGCGTACAAGGTCAAAATTGTGTGGTGTGTACATGCGCCCTACGCCCATTCTGACCGGCAGGCTCCATACTTTTTATAACTTCATGACAAATCCAAGAAAAACATAACGTTCCTTCCATCATCGTGACCTTAGCTTCCTACATCTTAAATCCGTGACATACATATACAAATATAATCATTATTTTCTCCGTAACAATATTTATATTTCTTCGATACTAAAGTCAAATAATCAACTAATGGATCTGCCAAAATATTTCAATATATTTATCACCAGAAAAATTGTACATAGTAACTACAACTTAATAATCAAAATTGTGATATAGGCATATATATATGGGTATATATATATATATATATATTTATACTATAGTAAAGAACATGCGTACACATGTATCGAGGACACGAATCGTCATGTCATTTGAAAAAACATACATTTTGGTTCCACATAATTCAGGCTAATCGCATAAGCCTTCGAAGCTTTTTTCGTTGAACCTGAAGGTAGCTTTTGTAAATTCATCTACCTTTCATTTAATTTTAGTGTTTTTCGTCAATGTCCCTTTCTAATGCCACTCTACCGTGTTTGCAGGGTGTTGCCCGTGCATCGGTCACGTTTTTTTTTTAAATAACATTTTGTAGAAAAAGTTGAGAAAAATATACTGTATCTTCGGGAACATTTGTGTTTTGATGTTACTCCCTCGCTGCGTTCTTTTTTTCTCGCACAAATAAAAAGCCTCGAACAATGTGCGCTTTGTCTCAAGTATACCCCGGTCGTTGAAAAGAAAAAGACGTGTTATGGATAAACTCAAAGCAATTTTTAGAGTCTCTTCAAATGCGATATGTGAGACGAAGATCTCTTAACATAATTATACTTGAAGCTTGGATGAGCGTAACAGCTGCATATATTGCCCTCGATCAGGCATTCTACGATCCACGCTGTCGAGACGAGAGGAATATTCCAGCTCGATGCTTTCTCGATTACCCACGAGGGACAGCGTTTGTTCGTAAGTACTACGGTTCCTTCGATAAATCCATCGTCTGAAAGTTTCACAAAGAAAAACAAATAAAAAGATCAAATTGTCGCTCGCAAGCATCTTCCAATAATAGTTGTTTTTTTCATTTACTTGTATGTTTCAACGTAAATAATTTAATCGAGATATTGTTCCTTAAGTCTTACCAGGACTCTCGACCGGCAGAACAGCGCCGCCAGCGTTCTCGCATATTTGCCGCCAGAATGAGATGAATTCCTTGTCGGCGGGTGTAACCGGCATAACAACAATGACTGGAAGTGTTTGGAATGGTTTTTCATTACGTCGTTGAAACATCTCGACGTAGGAATTTTTTAACATACTCCATCCAGCGGGTAATTCCTCTTCCGAGGGATTGACAATTTTGTTCTGAGAAAGAAAAATAAACAGAAAAGAGGTTTAAATCGGGCTTTAAGTAGATTTTCATAGCGTTTCATTCGAAACTCACCTCTTTGCAGCATCTTATGATCCACTGATGATTGTAAGCTTTAATACCAACGGACAGACACAGCAAGGCCTTTTTCGTGATGTTCGGTACGTTCGCGATGAGTTTGGTATTGACGTATTCTTCCGGTGGTACGAGCTCGAAGTTCTCATATATTTTTCCACCCCCTGCGGTTATTTGAGCTACGAGACGCTCTCTGACGAAAGGTTTTCTGCTCCATTCCTCCTCGTTCTCGGTACCAGGATCGGAACCAGAGTCTTTCGCGTTGTCCGCTTGATATCTCTCGACTATGTCCAACGAGACACAAGTAAGGATAAACGACATTCCACGAAAAATATCCGAATTCGAGGGTGGTATCGGCCCGAGAGAAGCAACGACTTCCGGATCCTCGGCTCTTTTTCTGCTGCGTCCTTTTCCCTTTATACCGCTCGAGGGTCCTTTGGTATCTTGCTCGCTCGCCGCACCCATAATTTCTGGCTGTACACCCATCAGATCGCAGTCGTCGATCGTCGAATGACTCGAATCGCTCGTCGTCTCATAATTCTCCTCGTACTTGATACCGGACGATGTACCGGAAGCCGAAGGCTTTGCAGGATCGATATTTTTATCGACTAAACTACCTCTGCCGCGCTTGCCTCTCGGTGTCGTAACAACAGGCGTGACAACACGCTTCGATCTTCTCTTGCCGTCGATAACATTGTCCAGGCTAACTTTGCCAAGATGTTTGGGCGTCGATGGCGGACTCTTTAATTGTACCTTGGTCTCCTCCTTCAGTACCTGCACCTGATCGTTGGTCAAAAAAATGTTTTTTATATCGACCCGCACCTTCTCTCGTTCGTCCGTCTCCACGATGTAAATGACGTTGTCCTTGCTTTTCTTGACATCGATTATGATACCGCATGAACCGTAATCATCCTCGTTCGTGGTTGCGTACACGGAGAGACCAGGATTTAGCGTTGCTGGCATTGGAACGACGAAATCTTCGATTATCATTTTGTTCTGTCCATCGTAAAAATTAACTCGTAATTTTGTCTTTGTTTTGCCCGTTACGGTACCGGGATAATATTTGTTGTCCGACCATTTCGCAAAGACTTCTTTGCCAACGAGGTCATCGGTGGTATCGTTTATCGGTTCTTTCGCGTTTGCACTCTGTCGCTTCGACGGCGCCGAAGAGTCCGGCACTGATTTTCGCTTTCTACTCGTACTCGGCGTGAGTTTATTGTCATCGCTAATGGCCGGAGTTAACGGTGAAGATTTCGGAACGCCATTCGAGTCCGACGATCGAAGAGTCTTCGATCTCGACGTTTTTGAATTTCTGCCACGTTTTGCCGTACGTTTGGGTGTCGCTACTTGTACAATCTCAGGCTTTTCCACTACTTCCGGTGTGGATGAACGTATTCTCTCCAAGGAATTATCGACGACGCGCTCCGCGGCAGAGCCATTATGAAGATCCATGGATTGCAACTCGTTGCTTGCAAAAGTCATCAGAGTCGTTGTGACCGTATCGACGTTTTTCCATTCTTTTCTTATATGCTCGAGGAGCTCGGTATTTTCCAACGTTTTTGGCGTACCAGTCGATTCGGTAACAAGTTTTTTCGCGTGTTTGGCCGGTCCTCGTGGCAATTGAAATTTGTTGCTGTTGTTACCGATGTGTTTCGCGACGATAGATCCGGCACTGGAAGAACTGGACGAACTGGCGATCGACGCAAGCGACAAGCGTGCATTTAGTGGATAAGGTTGACGATTGCTCGTCACTGAACTTGGCGAGGCGTCTCTATTGTCGTTGCCTGATATATCAGCGAGACCGGAAGTGTCGCTGTTTCTGCGACGACTCAACGATAAATCGTTTGCCACAGGTTCGCAATGTACCCCCGTAACAATTTTTTCAACTTGCTCCTTTGTAACCTCGTCAACGTACACGAGACACTTGAGCTTTACGATTATACTCAATTCTTTCTCGACAGATGAGAGCTTCGTGGAAGTATTATCGTGATGGATGTTGGTCGTGGGAGTTTGTTCTTTCGTCTTGGAGCGTTCATCGACGATGAATGATTCGTCGCTGTCGCTTATGCTCAAAATTTCAGGATTTTCGTCAATTTTCCTCGACGAGCTCACGCTCATACGCATTTTCTTGCTTGGGCTCTGCGATACAACTGCGATACTCTTTTTCTCGTTTGAGTCACTCGTAAAGAAACCTGTTTTCACGCCGGCGGTGCTATCGGAATCGGCAATTTTGGATTCGGTACTGCCATTTGTTAATGAATAGCCCGATTTGTAATCGCAACTGGATTCTTTACTGCTGTCGACAGATTTGTAATCCGTGCTCGCTTTACTGTCGCAAGTTTTGTACGAAGTATCGATTTTATTTTTATCCGTAGATCTGTCGCATCCTTCGTGGGACGAATCGAGCACGATTTTTTCACCATCTTCATCGATCTCGACAAGCTCACGTGGAAGCTTTTTCTCCGGTGGGGCGGTCGCACGATCATAAATAACTTCTATACTCATTCTCGAACAATTGGTGCTCGTTTGGCTGGTTACGGATTTTTCTGCTTCCATCTTTTGTACCTCGGTGTTTTTTAAGGCAATCCCAAGGTCGTTACTTTTAGATATCGCATGATCCATGACCGGACAATTCGTTGCTTCGTCTTTGGTATCTTCCATTATCGTCGATGTGGATTGGGCAGGAACTTTGATCGATTCTTCGACCTTCTCGGTCTCAGCTTTTTCCGTTGAATTAACATCTTGCTCGAGTTTCTCGGATCCTTTGGAAACCGTGGGAACGTCGGGAACAGACTCGTCATCGCACTTTGATTTCTCTGTCGTAGCAATTTCTTTTTCTGGACTTTTTTCCTTTTGCTGCGTCGTCTCGTTCTCTGGTAGTTTTTCTTTTTCGGACGTATCTTCTTTTTCTGGGCATTTTTCTTTGTCCGATATTTTTTCCTTCATCAGAGATTCTTCTTTTTCTTCGATTAACTTCTCGATCGTTGGACTCAGTTTTATAGGGCTCGATTTGTGACTCGTGTCGATATCGTCGGTCTTTAAATAATCCTCGTCGGTTGCGTGCTGCGAAAGAGCTTCCTCGAGTTCTTGTTCCACCTGCTGAAGAGATTCCGAAGTTTTCTCCGTCTCGCAGCTTTCCTGCGTCTCCTGAATGATCAAGTTTGATATAACGTCGTCCTCCATTGTATCTTTGATCGATTCGGCAGCAAAAACTTCCGCGTCCTCCAATTTCTTTCGCACGCTACTGAGAGCGTCTTCGTGCAAACACGTGCGAGGAAATTTGGCCAAGCTATCGTCAAAGGTATCGGCTTTGCGCTTTTGGGATACACCACCGATGAGATTGGACAATTGCCTCTTAAGAGGCGATACGCTCTCTTGCTGGCTGCTTTGAACAAAATCATCGTCGTCGTCGGACGATCGTTTGTCATCGCTTTTTCCAACTTTTTTATTTTCGGCATCGTCTTTTTTTTCGTCGATCGAGAGCCGATCATTCGGCGATTTGGGCTCGATTTCGTCTTCGGGTTGTGTAGAGCTCACATTTTCCGAATCTGCGCAACTCTGCGTACAGCCTTCCGCTTGATCCTTGCTCTCGATAGCTTGAGTCTCGTTCTGCGATACATTTTGAGTCTCCTCGCAGTCTACTAATTTAAAATCTTGGCTTTCGCTCAACAAAGAACCGTCTATCGTTTGAGTTAGCTGATTATCCTCTTGCACCGTTGGATCGTAAGTAGCCTGTGTATCATCCTGCGTTTCCGGAATCTTGTCCGGGTCGGCCATCGCTGCCGATCTTTCACGCGTTTTCCTAGAAAGATAAATATATTAATCTTTTCGAAATGCTTACTCATTTTCCATCTGAAATAAACATTATTTTTTGTAAATCACGAACACGAAATTTCCAGCATGAAGGAGCAAAAATCAGGATGAAATAAAAACATTCGTATAACAGCTCTTATAATGAAATCAACAAAACCTTGAAAACATAACCTATACGGTGTTATGATTGATGTAAAAAAGAAATAAGATTTGTAAAAGTATTCGAAACAACTTCCTTTTGTGATATGAACTTTTTTTTGCATGAAAACACTTTACTAAAACTACGTAACTAGTGAAACTTACTACAATCTTTGCAATTATTGATGAAAATTAGATTACAATCGTTAACCACAGGTTACACTTTTATTTTTATCTCAAAATAGAAACCGTACGAAAAGCATCAGTTATTCCTGCATCTTATTTCCACTCGCACACATCGACGATTTGCAAGCCAAATCGCCCAAGAAAACTTTGTTCCGATGATGCTTAAAGGTTATTTGTGATGAAAAAATGGTAGTAAGGAATAAAACGCGTGTTTGTTTGTTACGATCGCGATCGGGGAAAACAACTTACGTACCGAGAATTATCTTACGCGACGAAGCGTTCGCTTGTTTCATGAAAACAATTAAGCCGGAACTATGAGATATTACATTTACGACAGGCTCCCGGAACCTCTACACTTATTACGCGTGCATTCGATACACTGAGGAAGGGAGGGAAAAAATATCAACTATATATATCTCATGTATATGTGTATAATAACCACGTTGCGTTAGTATGGGGCTTTGTAATCTCTCTCTCTCTCTCGTCTTCTTGATGTACGACTCTTGGGAACAAAGTAATTTTATACGATTGAAGACTTACGGTTGTAGATAAACGGAGCAACAACGAGCCGGCTATCTTGCTGTATTTTCCAGGCAACAGACTAGTAAACGCCACTCTCTAGAGCCGAAAAAGAACGGCGTGCGCATAACACAATCCAAGAAATATCATTACGCCGGACCGCCACTTTTGCGGGCTTCTACTGCGGCGCCACTGACAAACTATTTTTAAAGAGGGCCAGGTCACACAGCTCTAGAGATGTGGCGGATTCGCTACTTTTACCGACAAAACCCGGCAGCGACCAGCAGCGCTAACGCCGTACACCGATACTGACGCACACTCGGAACAAAAGGGTGGTTGTAATGAAACTCTTTCATGTTTCTGATTTAAGAACTTCCGGAGACACCTTTTAATACGCCAGACCTGTAGTAGCAAAGTCCACAGATTTTCTCAATTACATCAGTCAATCTTTAATTCACTTATCTGCTTTTAAAACAATAAGTATTGTTGTTACATAACTTCGATATTCCCGCGCTGAACTAATACATTTGTCACCTCCGTGAAGTTAGCTGGGTGATATTTTTACTTTTTCATATATTTATTTAGGAAAATGGTTTGTGGATTTTATATAGAGTTAGCTTTGCAACGAGATTATTTCGTTTTCATAAAAGAACTACGCTTATAACAGATATTACTTCTTTTCCTTTTTACACCATTCGATCTGCCACTGACTTACATCGTCTTTAGTTCAATACGATAAATACCCGATAGTCCAGAGAGCAGTACTGTAATTAAGATTCTCTGTTGTATCGACAGTTTCCATATTGTTTTCGTTCTCGGTATTCTCATTCGAATTCAAAACACAGTGGCGAGAAACACAACAAACTATTCCATCGAGTAACCCCGTCTCCAGATAATAATGTCGAAAAACGGTGATGAAGCGACAAACAACGCAGTCCAGGAAATCGGCCAAACTATCATTCGTCTAAAGAGATTATTGGAGGACATTGTTGTAATGAGAGGTAAGAGTATCGCCAAATTACCGCAGTGGAATAAACATCGAAAGCGTCCAACGTGACGGTTTCTTCATATATCGATATTGCAGTCGAGTGTGCAAAGCTAGAATTCAACATGTTGAGCTTGTATCACACTGTGTGCCCTGAGGAACTCGAAGGTTTACGTGACGAACGGCCGAACGACGAGACTTCCGGGAACGCAGAAGACCAAAACGACGCCGAACTGAAAGATGAGACTAGACTAGACTGAGATTTATAATACGCAATACACACACTAATGCATAACATTTATGTTTAAATAGATTTATTGTTATCGGTATATACATGTCATAGACTCGATACATACATCAGATATGTATCTACGACTGTAACATATATATATATGTATATATTATATAATATATATTTCTTTGAACGGATAATCGATAAATATGTGTAATACGAGATTTAAAACAAAAAAGTGTCCATTTTAAAAATTAATACCCTCCAATGCTCGCGCATCGATTCGGATATATGCTTCATAAAACTCGTCATAATAATTGAGATGAGAAAATTTTGTGTTTATATTTCTTACTTGCGTCTATCGTCGTCGCGAATGCATTTAATAATGAATTATGTTTAGGAAATAAATAAATTCAAAAGTACCAAATAACACACGAAAGTTCCATCGAGTTTTTCTTGTCGTTGTTCGCACAAGTGAACACGTTTTTACTCGACGCGGATACAATAATACAGAGATAGTCGCTTTTTTTGCAAATCTTGTTACTTCGAAAGCCGTTGTTTTTTCTTCTTATGACTTCATGCTTGTTTTTGTCTTCTATGTTTCTTCACAAAGAGATGATCCGTTAATAATAATAACGATCGCGTGAAGCCGATATAATATCATCGTATTATAATAATATGTACGGGAACGAACAGCGAGAGCGATCTCGGGTGGCCTCGTGAGCCCGAAAATATCGCCCGACAAAAACTAACGGTGGTTACAGATGGTTTTTCTTTTCTCTCGTTATTAACACTTATTATATGTTTATCGTTAACACGTATATTTTGCATATTCATTTAATTTTTCGTCGTTTGACCCGCTCCCCCCCCCCCCCCCCCTCTCTACCTTTTATTTCTCAAAACACACATAGAGGTCGTATATCATATTTCGATCTTCGATGCTCTTGTAACGAGGCGCGTCGTTCGACGCGACATTGCGATGACCTTCACGCGATCTGTCCTTACCTAATTGCGACGCACGCACTCGGTAAATATTCACAAGCGCGCTATAAGAAAAAATTGCGCTTTTCGTCTTTTGCCTCGATCGTTTTTTTTTGTTTTGTTTTTTTCTTCTACATAATTAATACAGACTAGCTTACGTCACTGTGATGGTACCCATGTCAACCCTGCTTCTTTGAGTATTTTTTTGTTTTGTTTTGTTTTTTCTCCCAAATTCATATTTTCTATGAAGTACATACTTTCGTGTTTTTTTTTCTTTTTTTTTTTTTTTTTTTTTTTCATTTTCTTCTTCACTAATTTCAAAGTATCTTTCGAACGAAGAAAAAAGACCCGAGGATGATCGTTTCGAAAGCAGAACAACAACAACAAAAAAAAGCCTTTAAAAAAGCCGAATGACGAAGGAATTGGAATTACATTGGAATTATATCGTTGCGATAATTGGCTCGACAACGATGCGAATGGCCAAGTTCGAAGTAAAGGCGTTAAAAAATTTCATCTGGAGTAATAATCGGTAATTATTGTCTTCATCGTTTAAAATGTGTGCCTATGTTATATTATGCCTCGTTCTGTCTGTATATATATGTATATATATATATATATATACACACGCGTATAAATTGCAAATGCACATGTATGTATTGTTATACAGAATACCGAGTTCGTGGGGCCGAGTGGGTGCGCGGCAAGTAGGATGTGTATTAATATAGCAAACACGAGTCAATTACGTATGTGTTAGGCTTTTCTCCGTTCTCGTCGTTCCAACAGTAAAAAACAATAAAGCAATAAGGTAAAACGATAAACAACGGAAAATTGTCGAATAACATGGTTTAGGTCCGTTCGTCGAGTCGCGTTATCATATCCTGTGCTCGAGAAAATCTTGCGCGTCTCAAGATAACAAAAAAAAACGAGAGAAACAATTTTTTTCAACAACTATATATATATATAGATACGTGTGTGTTTGTGTTTGTGTGTGTGTTTGTATAATATAGCATATAGTAATGTATACAATTAGTGTCG